>CAUYQV010039036.1:0-13837 GCA_963574575.1 Galagoides demidoff | reverse complement strand
AAAGGAATGGGGATGTGTTCCCTCCATTCACATTGCTAAGTGAAAAAGGCAAGGTGCCTTTGGGATGGGAAAGTGGGGATTGGGTGGCTAAATTTGCAGAAAGTTGAGAGCCTCCCTTTTCAGATTTTCCCTGCAGCTGCTCTCCAAAGCTATTTTCCTCTCTTCCTGGAAGTTCCCATCTGAAGAGAATTCCAGAAATCTCCATCTGTGACATGAGCTGGAACTTTATTGTGGTTGGTTACCGGAATGTTGGGGCAGAACTCTTAACAGAAACGCTGTTACAATGTCTTTTTGATATCATATTAATTCTTCAACACAAAGCAATTCAAACTCATACACTGTTGGTCTTCTTTGGCCCTGCCATGGACACTTTTGCTTGGTACTTTTCAATTGGGCCTTGGCCAACTTCTGCCTCAGCTCCAGGGGCTCCAGCCACAAACGGCTCCCTGCACACTTGTTGCCTAGATGGGCCCTTTTCATCCAATTGCCTGCTGTCAAAACACAGTTCTTTGGGCACAGCTCAGCTCCTCTGGGTTTTGCTGACATTAATCTGGTTGAAAGGCACACATGTGATGAGTTATCTATCCCCTTCCCACCTAATCCCCTTTTATTTCTTCTTGTGTCCTCAGTTTCCAGCTCGGGATGTCCCCAGAATAAATGACTTCGCAAAATCTTTACTTCCACCACTGCTGTCTGCCCATGCATTGTCCTTCTGAGATGAGTTTAAGAAGCAAATCAAGCGAGACACCCCATTCTAAACTCCACTGAAGATCCTGCCTGTCCTGACCCTTTCCACCTGTCACCTCACCTCCCAATGCCACCCGTTTGTTCACTGAGTTCCACTCTTTTCATTTCTCTAATGCGTGCCTGCGTGGTGCCATCTCCTGGCCTTTGCACTTGCTGTCTCCTCCCCCTGGGATGCTCTTCCCAAGACCTTTACAGACAAGCTCTATCCGTCTCTTCACCCTGTTCACTTCCTTGGCTTTATAGCTGTTTGAGACGACCGTGCGTATGTGGAACTGCATGTCTCTCCGCGGATGAGAGAGCTGAATTCGCTAGGTGGGGTCCTGCCAAAGGGCGGCCGCGGAGAGAGCCGAGGCGCCGGCTCGCCCCGACCGCAGACTGCTAACCCGGGTCGGATGTGGTGGGCACGCCCCTCGCCCCGCCCCGCGCCTGCTCATTGGCGGCCGCGCGGGGTGGGGAGGGTGGAGCGAGGCGGTGGCGCAGCAGCCCCAGCGGCCCCGGGGCACAGGCTTCGTCCCTTCGCTGGTGTCTGCGTTGCTCGTGTCTGCACTGCCCGCTTCGCTACAGCATGTTCCGCGCCGCAGCCAGCCTCGGGCCCCGTCTGGGCCGCCGCCTCCTGTCGGCCGCTGCCACCCAGGCAGTGCCTGCCCCGAACCAGCAGCCTGAGGTTTTCTACAACCAGGTGAGATGCCCAGCCCGCGCTTTGTTCTCTGACCCGAGACTCTGCAGGCTCCGTGCCGCCATGGGCCTCAGTTTACCCATTTGGGTTTTGCTGTGCTTAGTCTTTACGCACTCTTTCCGCTTCCCGGCCTGCGGTCATTTTAGCCCCTTCGCTGCCTCTGACAGTCCTCATCCCTTTATCTCCCTGTGACCCCCGTCTTCGTCCAGCCTCGCTCGGTTTTCCAGCGTCCTCCCCAACACACCTCCTCAACACGGGTCCTTGTCTTTGGGGGCCTCTTGGTCGCCACAGGGTCTCCGGTATCACCCACCCAGAAGACGTGTCCAAGTCCCTCTTTGCAGGATCTTTTATGTTTTCCTTGGTCATCTCTTTCCCCCTGACTCATTCCCTCGTCCAAGGAGTTCAGAAGGAAAAAGGAAAAAGCAGAGATAATTTCCAGCTGGGGTGCACCAGTTCACTAAGGCAGAGGCCAAGGCTGTTTCCATGCCTGGGAAGTGAGAAGAGACGGAGGACCTTGGCCTGCAGGGCGTGGGTCTCAAATGGTTTCACCGTTTCCAAAACGTGCTTTCTTGGACCAAACCAAGGCGGGGCCTTCCAGGATAAAATTGATTCCCACGGCTGATTTCTCACCCACTCAAGATTTTGGAATACACTTTGTTGCTCTTTGAGTTTAGGTAAAGTGCTGGAATTCACAGAAAGGGAAATGGTTATGAAGGAGTTTATTCTGTTTGTGCAACAAGTACAAGTTGGCTGCCTTCCTCAGAACTTCAGTTTTTTCTTCTGTACAATGGGAAGGGGGGTGGGTGTCAGAAGGTCTCATATTTCTGGCTAGCACAGGCCTTTGTCAATCAGACACTTGATAGTTAATAACAGCTGCTGTCCTAGGTGCACAGCCGATGTGCTTGGCACTGTCCTAAGCATTTACCTGTTTCATTGTTTAATCCTTACAACCTCCTGAGGACTGTAATTATCTCCATTTTACAGATGAAGAGTCTGAGTCACAAAGAGGTTTAGTGACTTGCCTAAAGACCGAAGTTAGTGGCAAAGTTAGGGTTCACGTTTAGACTCCCAAGAGTAATCCCCTAACCAGAACATTCCATGGCATGTTGCAAGTTTGGGTATAAAGGGACCACCAATGCTATGTGATTACTGCTGACTTACGATGCTGTGGAACCGGCTCTCAAACTACTGCTTTCAGCAGTATACCTGTTTGGCCCTGAGCATTGCCGCAAATTAGCTTGATGTGACCAATGCAGTCACATCTGTGTGAGTTTAAGGAAGGGTACAAAGGTAATTTGCAACACAGTAAAAAAGAAGATAGAATAAAATGTCCTTTGCATAACAACAAACCAAAAATGCAGTGGCTATTTCTCCTTTGGTAGGCTGTTTAATCCAGGAGTTCATGCTTGAACATCAAAGAAATCTAGCAGGGCGGTGCCTTTGGCTCCAAGGGGTGGGGCGTCAGCCCCATAAGCCAGAGGTGGTGGGTTCAAACCCAGCCCCGGCCAAAAACTGAAAAAAAAAAAAATCTAGCAGAAATGTTCTCAAGGTAGAGATGCCAGCACTCCAAACCCTTGTTGCCACAGGATCTGATTAAGGTTTTCATCTTTTGTGCTCACATAGAGGTGAGGTTTCTGGGTTCATGTGTGCAACGAGGCCTGATAGACAAAATGTTCTGTTCTCCAGAGTTAGTATGGGGGGGGTCGGCTGGAGGAACAGAGTGAATTCTTCCTGTGGCTGCTTTTCTTTATCAGATTGTGTGAAATTTTAAAAGTAACACAAGGGCTGGGTGTGGTAGCTCAGGCATTCTGTAATCTCAGCATTCTGGGAGGCTGAGCTCAGGAGTTTGAGACCAGTCTGAGCAAGAGCACGACCCTTACCTTCTACTAAAAATAGAAAAACTATGGCGGCGCCTGTGGCTCAGTGGGTAGTACGCTGGCCCCATATGCCATAGATTGTGGGTTCAAAGCCAGCCCTGGCCAAACTGCAACAAAAAATAGCTGGGTGTTGTGGCAGGCGCCTGTAGTTCCAGCTACTCGGGAGGCTGAGGCAAGAGAATCGCCTAAGCCCAGAAGTTGGAGGTTGTTGTGAGCTGTATGACACCACAGCATTCTACCGAGGGCTATAAAGTGAGGCTCTGTCTCTACAAAAAAAAAAAAGAAAGAAAAAGAAAAACTAGCTGGGCATTGTGGTGGGCACCTGTAGTCCCACCTACTTGGGAGGCTAAAGGAGGAGGATTGCTTGAACCTAGGAGTTTGAGGTTGCTGTGAGTGGTGATGATGCCATGGCACTCTAGCCTGGGCAACAGAGTGAGACTGTCTCCAAAAAAATAAACATAATAATAATAATTTAAAATCTAACACATGTTCACTGTATCAAAATGCAAAGTACTGACTTAAAAATCTCTGTAGATCCCATTGAGGTCCCTCCAAGAGCAGTAGTAGCAGGTAGGTGTGTAATCTTGCACATACTTCATTTATTAGCACATAGGCATGCAGGAGGGAGAAAGAGAGAGACCAAGAGAGCACAACCAAGCAAACACACCAGATTTTTCTTTTTCTTGTTTTGTAGTTTTTGGCCAGGGCCGGGTTTGAACCCACCACCTCTGGTTCAGTGCCCTACTCCTTTGAGTCACAGGCACTGCCCCAGAATTTTCTTTTTTATATAAATGAGATGTTAACACACGTTCATTCTGAACCTTTCTGTCATTGAATTATAGGTCTGTAATTTCATTGTGAATATATTATTAATTAATTCTTTAATTCTTCCCAAGGACTGTGAAGCATTCCACTCTGTAGTAGCACCATGCTGGAACTGGCTCCACCTAAAGCTCTTGGAGCTATTTCTAGTGTCACCTTGTTGCAGACTCCTGCTAGCAGGAGTGCCAAAGCCTCTTACCAGTGGCTCTGGGTACAAACTAGATCACATACTTAGACTCCTCCTTGGGGGGGTTATTGGTTCATTGAAGTTCATCCATCTGTTCTGGAGTCAGTTTCCCAAAAGGAGCTACTGGGTTGGTGCTGGGTTTTCCCTCCCAAGGGCATTTGGAGGGATGTGGGCTCTTGGGAGAAAGTTACTGCAAGAGGACCTGACGCTGGGCAGGTTTCCTAAAAAGCAACATTTCTCATCCTTGGGGAGTTTCAGAGACAAACAATTTTCATATGTTTTCCCCTTCCTGACTTGGAAAATAATTAAGATCTGGAAAGATGGCCAGGTGCAGTGGCTCATGCCTGTAATCCCAGCACTTGGGAGGCTGAGGCTGGTGGATTGCTTGAGTTCAGGAGTTTGAGACCAGCCTGAGCCAGAGCAAGACCCCCTCTCTGCCATTGTGGTGGGCTGCCATTGTGATGGGCTCCTGAATTCCCAGCTGCTTGGGAGGCCGATGCAAGAGAATTGCTTAAGCCCAAGAGTTGGAGGTTGCTGTGAGCTATGACATCATGGCACTCTACCAGGGCAACAAAGTGAGACTTTCTCAAAAAAAAAAAAAAAAAAAGTGGAAAGACAACTCAAAGGAAAACTCAAGGGACTATACTTTCAGCAATGTAATTCCTCTGGCTGGAGACTAACAATTTCATCTTAAACATCACCAATTCATATTTGTCAATACTAACAGAAGACAATGTTGTGAGATGCCATTTCAGAGTGCGTGCCACTCACTTTGGGAGGCTTTGTTGATTCAAAAAACATTAAGACCATGATCCCCACCACATCCTTAGAGGTGGAGAAAGATAAATAAGTGAAATGCATTGTATGGTACAAGGTAATTAGTGCTATGGAGAAAAACAAATCAGGGAAGAAGGGAAGTGTGTATAGGTATGGACTCTACTTCAGCTGCCTTACCTGAAAAATGGGGTAAAATCCCATCTACATCTTAAGGTTGCTATGAGGACCAAACAGCACCGGCAGTACCTGGCTCATAGCCACTGGTACCTCCATATTGATTGTAGCATTAAACAAGAGCTAGGAAAACAGTGATACTTTGAGCTTACAATATAATGGTGATAAAAATCCATTTGATGTGGGTGTTATATTGGTAGTTTGTTTCCCGAAGGGGTGAGCTAGGTTGTGGTGAAGTTGAATGGGAGTTTGGGATGAATTAAACTTGTATTTTTATTCTTAGTCTCTTGACCACAGGACTCAGGAAATAAAGAGAGAACTGACAAAAAGGCAATGAAGAAAGGATCTCCCCATACTGACTTTTCTGATGACAAATTAATACATCCTCAGTGCAAAGAGTCAAGCATCATAGAAGTTTCCAAGGTAGAAACTCACAGGCAGGCAGCCAGGCATTGTACACTTGTTCATTGCAACATAGTTTATATCAGCAAAAATTTAGGAAATAACCAACCGACTGTGGGCTCCCAGGAAGTAGATGAACAACCTATCTTACAGTCAAAGGAAGAAATAGCTCTATGCAACCAACCAAGAAGTAGCTAGATCTGTATGAATAATAATGTATCTCAAAAACAACATTTCACAGGGATAGATGTACAGCACTCTGCACAACATGAAACCAACTAAAACTATACTAAGCAAACTTTATATTGAATGTAAACAGACATATCTCCATATAAAATGAATAAGACTATACTGGAGGGAAAAGGCTGGCTGGTGTGAGGGTAGCCACTGCCTAAACTGGCAAGGGATAGGGGGATGGGACTGTGCTTGTTTGATGAAAAGGGACTCTGGCTTTATTGAAATGTTTTATTTCTTTAAAACCTAATACCCTGTTAGCATTTTTTCTTTTTTTGTAGAGAAAGGGTCTTAGTCTGCCTCTCTAGCTAGAGTGCATTGGCATGCCACAGCTCACTGCAGCCTCCAACTCCTGAGCTCGAGCGATCCTCCTGCCTTAGTTTCCTGAGTAGCTAGGATTCTAGACATAAGCCACAGTGCCCAGCCTCAGTGAGCAAATATTAAAAAGGGAAAAGATAGAAAATAATGGTCCTCTGACATTGCTGCTGGGACTCACTGTTTTTTTTTTGTTTGTTTGTTTGTTTGTTTTTGAGACAGAGCCTCAAGCTATCCCCCTGGGTAGAGTGCCATGGCATCACAGCTCATAGCAACCTCCAACTCCTGGGCTCAAGTGAGTGTCCTGCCTCTGCTTCCCAAGTAGCTGGGACCACAGGCACCCGCCACAATGCCTGGCTATTTTTTGGTTGCAGCCATCATTGTTGTTTGGCGGGCCCAGGCTGGATTCAAACCTGCCACCTTAGGTGTATGTGGCTGGCGCCTTAGCCACTTGAGCCATAGGCGCCGAGCTGGGAATCACTGTTAATAGTAGGTATGCAGTAGGAACTTTATTTTTCTTGTCCCCCTGGGAGATTCTTTTTTTTTTTTTTTTTTTTGAGACAGAGCCTCAAGCTGTCCCCCTGGGTAGAGTGCTGTGGCATCACAGCTCACAGCAACCTCCAACTCCTGAGCTCAAGCGAGTCTCCTGCCTCCATCTCCCAAGTAGCTGGGACCACAGGTGGCCACCATAACGTTCGGCTATTTTTTGGTTGCAGCCGTTATTGTTGTTTGGCGGCCCGGGGTGGATTCAAACCTGCCACCTTAGGTGTATGTGGCTGGTGCCTTAGTTGCTTGAGCCATAGGTGCTGAGCCGGAGATTCTTATAGATTATAAAAAACTGGTATTTTGGTGGGACTTCATGCTGAACACATCAAGTGAACTCACCATACTAGTTGACTGCTCATTTAGGAGGAATTTTTTTTTTCTTTGGGACATTGTCCTCTTGGCTAACTAAAGTACAATGGCATCATCATACCTCACTGCAGCCTCAAATTCCTGGCTAAGGCTTAGGGAGGTCAAGTTCACATTAAGTTAGTGGTTTGACACTAGGCTTCAGATGCAGTTCTGCCATGTTCTGCCACACAAGCCTTTAGCCACAGGCTGTGCTGCCTCCTGACCAGACTCTGCTGGGCAGACAAGGATATAAATATTTAAGGGACAATTGAATAACATTTGAAACCAGAAAGGAGGAGCCATGTTTGTATTGTTTGCATTTGTATTTCTAGCTCCTAGCACCCGCCTTGGCATAGGATTGCTATTCAGTAAATATTTACTTAAAATATGAATGGTTGCCACTTATAAAACTATGTTTACAATTCTGTGCTCCAGGAGGGAGGAAAAGGATTGCTTAATGGCAACCCAATATTTCTACTCAAAAGGGCCTTGCTGCAAAGTTATTGGGAGTTTATGTAAGTGGGAACGTGGGAACACACAGCGGGTAGTGAAATTGGCCAGGGAAGGGGATCATGGCAAGATAAAAGGTTGCCATGTGATAAGTATGCTGACAAATTGAATCTTCGCCTGCCTGGCAAATAGCCCTGGGCATGGAGGAGAGGAGGGGAGGGTTGGCCAGGATGTCTCCAGTAATCTGGGGAAATGACTGCCCTTCACCCTAACCCCAGCCAACCCCATGATTCTGGACAGTATATAGAGAAGTGGGTATGTGTGTGGCATTCTGTGTTTATCTTGAACTTTACACCTTGGAATCTTGTGAGACAGGAGATAGCATCTGCTCCTCATTGGACACAGTTACCTAACTGCCAATTAAGAAGCAAATACCGTCAGGAATCACCTCAGGCTGGAAAACCACAGCATCTGCTCATTCAGTCTTTGGGACAATAAGGAATTCCAGGGGTGGGGATTTCCTAGGGAGCATTGTGATTCTTTCACAATCCAAGTTTGAACTGAGAGCTTTCTAGAACCTGTCCTGCCTCCTTAAATCAGAGCCGCTGAACATAACTTAGCCTTCTACTGCTGCTATTCAGGAGGTTGGAGTGGGAGGGTTGTTTGAAACCAGGGGTTCAAGGCCAGCCTGGACAACACATACTTGCCACAACAGATGGCTGGAATAGCGTTACTTGTCCTAAAATGGTTCAACTGTAGTCTGTCCATATTGAGGAATGTTATGTTGCTTAAAATAATGAGGTGGACTAAGGTCCAAGATAAACTGTTACTGAGAAGAAGAGCATGTCAGAAAATGGAAAGCCAGAAAGGACGCTGCGGTGTCTGTCCTGCTCTTCCCAGGACAGCAGACTCAAGAGCCTCCTGCTGTCCCTTCATCCACTCTCTACAGTCACCGGGGCCCTGTGGGCTCCTCCAGCTCTGAGCTTGTACTTGCAGTCACCCTTCAGGTTCCCACTTAGTGGTGCCACCTGACCCCAGTCACTTCCTTAGTTTCCTTGTTTACTGGCCGCTCCTGGCCAGGACATGGGCTCCAAGGAGCCATGACTCCACAATCTGATTTAGTGCCTGGCATGGTGCTGCCCGTGGGTTAAAGTTAATCAAACGCACGCGTGAATGAAACCAACTTTTACAAAACCAAGTGAGTACTTATTACACTGTGTAGAAATTAGAGATTTATTTTAATCTCTCTCAAATTCTCAGGGACAAAATGAGAAATTTTGATGGAAAAGTTTTGTGCACCTTGCTAAGTTTCAAGTGCCCAGTTTCAAAGTGTCAACTCCTGGCGTCTTTCTACTTGAAACTATAAAGAGGAAGTGTGAGGTAGGCACCTCCCCCCCAAGAGTGCCAGAGTTAAGCGTGTTATGTAAGACAAGCTTTGGGTTTCACACCAGGAGGTTATAAAGCATTTGGCCTAGAGTCTGCCCTTGTGTTGATTCAAGAGGAGTTGCTGTTAAACTCTGCTCTCTTGAGCCAGAGTTTTGGCAGAGGCTCAGTGTGGGAACAGTTGCTGCTCGGCCCCTCTGCTGAGGAGGGGAGCCCCTGAGTCTGGCTCTAGGAGAAAGGAAATGGGAAATCTAGATCAGAGGAAGCTTCCAGGGTCCTGCTAGGCAAACGGGAGTTTATCTTATCAGTTGAGAAGAGAAGAGAAATTATAGAAAGTTTGGCCTGATTCAACAGTGAAGAGTGACTCAGAAAATTCAGGGTTTCAAAAGGCAAATGCTATGGAAAAGGATGACTGGTGCTCTGCCCAGGGAGGAAGGAGTGGGGGTGTGAGGGTTTAGCCAGACTGGCCCACCTTTCCCTATCACAATTCCTGATCTTTGCAAAATAAAGTTAAAACTTTCAGCACAAATTAATTTAGGATGCTGCAACGAAGGGAACAACACCGGAAGAAGTGTACAGACCTGGCCCTTGCAGCTGAGAATCTCTTAACTTGAGAGCTGCAAGACCTAGAGCAATGTTGAGATGACCAACTGTGGGTGGAGTCTTAGCTGAGGAACTGTACGTCAGGCCCTGGAAGTATTTGATAAAGAATCCAGAAAGGGACAGGATGTGCCCAGGGTCACAATCTGTGAGCGGTAGAGTCAGGATCCAAGCGCAGATCTTTCTGGCTTTGAGGTTGGTGCCTTTTACAACATCTAGAACAAAAATGTGAAATCAACCTGTAATGGTGTGGTAGGTAAATTATAAAGGTGGAGATTCAAAAGAGTTCTGACCTCCTCGAAGGCAGACTTGGGCTTTGATCAGAGGTTAGAGTTGGTACAAGTGGGCCAAGAGCACAGGCCTGGGAGTCCCAAAGACCTGGGTTCCAATCCTGGGTCTGTGCTCACTGCTCTGTGACCTTGAGCAAGTAGTTTGCCCTCTGCTGTGAAGTACAGAGGATAAAGTTCACCTAGGTTTGCTAAAGTCTAAAGTCACAGAACTGGTATGGGGCTTCCCATAATGAGAATCTAATAATGCCATTTCTGTGGTGTGCAGGTGGCTAGGTGGACATTCTCCTTGGGGGGCAGGGAATATAAGACCAACACTCCCACGTGCTCCTCCCTGTAGGTCTTCTAGCAGCCCTTCCCTCTGCTCCACATTTATCAGGAGTAGAAGGCCGCTTCATGGCTTGGTGCCTGTGGCTCAAGTGGCTAAGGCACCAGCCACATACACCTAAAGTGGTGGGTTCGAATCCAACCCAGGCCCACCAAACAGCAATGATGGCTGCAACCAATAAATAGTCAGGCATTGTGGTGGGTGCCTGTGGTCCCAGCTACTTGGAAGGTGGAGGCAGGAGACTCGCTTGAGCCCAGGAGTTGGAGGTTGCTGTGAGCTGTAATGCCACAGCCTCTACCCAGGGTGACAGCTTGAGGCTCTGTCTCAATTTAAAAAAAAAAAAAAAAAAGGCCGCTTCTTAGAGAAGGGCACACGTGTTCAGGGCCCTCTGCCCAGGCATAGCAGAGTCGAACTTTGGTCCAAGATCTGCCTGGCTTCAAGCCTGAGCTCTTTTTTGCTACACCCATTCACCACCACCCCCCAATGGAAATGACCCAGCCCTCCAGGGGGAAGAAACAAAGGTGTTTTTGTCTAAAAATTATCAGTGGACAAGTATGAAACCACACAGACATGTTTCTAAATATCTGGTTGATGTTTACCCATGTTCTGCCAAATGGCAAGACTCTTTTATTGTGGATTCCACTGCAGGGATTGTGCAGAACAAATTTTAGCCTGGGAATGTGAGCCCTGCTAGGCCCTTACCTGGCTGGCTCCTTCCTGGGGCACTTGGTCATCACCCCACCATTGTTACAGCATCGAGCACTTGCTCTATGCTAGGTTCAGCACGCACCATTTTATGAAGGGGGTACTACTGGGATTCTCATTCTATGGATGAAGAAACAAAGACCCAGAGTCACGGAGGCCTTGTACTATGTGTCAAAAGTAGGAGGGGCTGGGCATGTGGCTCAGGCCTATAATCCTAGCACTCTAGGAGGCTAAGGCAGGAAGATTACTTGAGCTCAGGGGTTTGAGGCCAGCCTGAGCAAGACCAAGACCCCATCTCTATGAAAAAGAGAAAAGTCAGCCAGGTGTTGGGGTCAGCGTCTGTAGTCCCAGATACTTGGGTGGCTGAGGCAGGAGGATCACTTGTGCCTGGGAGTTTGAGGTTGCTGTGAGCTATGATGGTTTTATTCTACCCTAGCTGGGTGACAGTGAGACCCTATCTCAAAAACAAAAACAAACAAGCTAAAAAACTAGAAGCAAAGAGTCTGAGTTCATGGAGATTCTTGTCTTGAACTTCTGCCTTTGACTGCTGAGCCTGACCATGCCTCCCTCCTGGGTCCCTGGTGTGAACCAAGCTCTAGGCTTCACTTGGCTTGGTCTTGTTTATGGTCATAGACTGTGGCTTGGAGTGACTGCACATGACTCTTTGGGGTCTCAGGCAATTCTGGGATGCTGGAGCCAAAGAGATACCTTGAGGAAGGCAGACAGAAAGCCAAACGTCCTTCCCTTTACCTCACCTTGGCTCTTGCCTCGTACTGGTGAAGTGACTGTGGAGACCCCCAAGAGATCAGCTTCCCAAGTCTGAAGGGAATAGCTTCAAACTGAAGTCCAAATTCTTTATTTGCCCCCTTTGTCACTGTCTCTGGATCCTGTTCTACTTGTTTGCATTTTAACATTATAGTCTATAGTGGTTGTCTTATGTATTTGATTGCTTTTTTTACTTTCTGTACCCCAGAAAAGACAGCACCATCAGAGCAGGGTCCGTGTTGGTTTTTCCTCAGCTCTAGAGCACACCTGACCTGTCTCAGGTTTATACTGCACATTTACTGAATGGATGAAAAATAATCTAATTTGGTTCTCATGACAACCTTGTGAGGCAGTGTACTAGCAGAAAGGTGACTGCAAATTCTCTGCTACTGCTCTCAGGCAGAAGGGGAGAACTCTCTCTTCTACCTGGGAATCCAGACTGGGCTTGTGACTCACTTTGACCAACAGAATTTGGTGGCAGAAATGAGGCCATGGGACTTCTGAAGCTAGGTCTTAGGAAGCCTTTTAGCTTCTTCCTAGGGCTTTTGGAACACTCTCTAGGGAAGCCAGTAGCCTGAGACAGCTGTGCAGTCAGTAACCCCAAGTAGTCACATGGTACCAGACCAATGAAGATGCCGTCATGTTCATCCAGCCCTATTAAGTTCAGATGACTCTGGCCCCAACCACCCTCAGAATTGGGGCCACATGAGCAAAACCTGCCCAAATGAGCCTATTTGGGTGACATAACTGTGAGAGATTATAGATCAGTTTAAACACTGAGTTTTGGAGTGATTTGTTATACAGCAACAGATAACTAGAATAGGTAGAAGCATTCTCTTCATTTTTCAAAGAAACTAAAGTACTGGGAGGTGGGGAAGATGGGTGGAGGGAGGGTGATTGGTGGGATCATGCTTATGGTTCATCTTATAAGGGTACATGTGAATCTTTCTAAATGTAGAATATAAATGTCTTAACACAATAACTAAGAAAATGACATGAAGGCTATGTTAACCAGTTTGATGAAAATATTTCAAATCGTATATAAAAATAGCACACTGTACCCCATGACTGTATCAATGTACACAGCTATGATTTAATTTAAAAAAAAAAAGAAAGAAAGAAACCAAAGTACTAAAAGGTTAAATGACTTACTCCCTCACTTGGCAGTGTGGGAATTCCACATCGATTGTCTTCAAGGCTGGTGTTTTTCATCTCTTGGGTACACCACTCCAAGAGAATTCTTATAATATTTGTTCTGATTTTTTTTAACAATAAAAATTGGTGGTATTAGGTTGAGAGCTGGTTCTGAGAACTTCTTTCCTTCTCTTTGTAGATCTTCATAGACAATGAATGGCATGACTCTGTCAGCAAGAAAACATTCCCCACAGTCAATCCGGCCACTGGAGAGGTCATCTGTCAGGTAGCTGAAGGGGACAAGGTGAGAACTGATTACTTACCTCAGGGCGGGGATGGCTTTGTTTTTTATTTTCTATGTTTTTGTATGGTTGAAACTTTGCCATGTACATGTATTACTTTCACAACTAATATATGCCAATAAAAATTTTGGCAAATGAGCTGGACATGGTGCTCACTCCTGTAATCCCAGCTACTCACACAGGAGGCTTGGACAGGAGGATTACTTGAGCCCAGGAGTCGGAGACCATCCTAGGCAACATAGTGAGACCCTGTCCTAAAACAAAAACAAAAGGAACATAAAATTTTTGAGTAAATAAATCAATAGAAGGTTGATAATTCATGTAGTGTGCAATTATAGACTAGGAAGTGAATTTGGGAAATATCTCCTTTCCAGATCTAGAAGTTGAAGATCAGAGAAAGGAGATGCACAACTAGATGGAAATCTTATTGGGTAGAATTTGAGACCTATCATTGGTGTTCGTTTGAATTATATGTATATACTAGTAGGAACTAAAAACAAGAGTATATTAAAATTTTTTAAATTGGCTCGGTGCCTGTGGCTCAATCGGCTAAGGCGCCAGCCACGTACACCTAAGGTGGCGGGTTCGAATCCCCAGCCCGGGCCCACCAAACAGCAATGATGGCTGCAACCAAAAAATAGCCGGGCGTTGTGACGGGTGCCTGTGGTCCCAGCTACTTGGGAGGCTGAGGCAGGAGACTCACTTGAGCCCAGGAGTTGGAGGTTGCTATGAGCTGTGATGCCATGGCACTCTACCCAGGGAGATAGCTTGAGGCTCC
>CAUYQV010039035.1:0-17182 GCA_963574575.1 Galagoides demidoff | reverse complement strand
TTGGGAGGCGGAGGCAGGAGACTCGCTTGAGCCCAGGAGTTGGAGGTTGCTATGAGCTGTGATGCCATGGCACTCTACCCAGGGGGATAGCTTGAGGCGTCTCAAAAAAGAAACAAATCTCACATCTCTTAGACCTTGTTCCTCCTTTTTTCCCTCTAAGTCCTTAATGGCTTATTTTTATTTTATTGTTGAAAACAGCAGCCAGGCTAGCCGTGGTAGCTCATCCCTGTTATCCAAGCACTCTGGGAGGTTGAAGTGGGTGGATTGCCTGATCTCAGTTCCAGAACAGCCTGAGCAAAAGTGAGACCCTGTCTCTACTAAAATAGAAAAACTAGTAAATAAAAAAATAGTCAGGCATTGTAGGGCGCGCCTGTAGTCCCAGCTACTTGAGAGGCTGAGCCAAGAGGATCACTTGAGCCTGAGAGTTTGAGGTTGTTGTGAGTATGATGATGCCACAACGCTACCCAGAGTGATGGAATGAATCTCTGTCTTACACACAAAAAAGAAAGAAAACAACAGCCAAAAGTTTTGACTTGGCGCCTGTAGCTCAGTGGCAAGGGCCCCAGCCACATATACTGGAGCTGGAGGGTTCAAATCCAGCCTGGGTCTGTCAAACAACGATGACAACTACAACCAGAAAATACCTGGGCATTGTAGTGGGTGCCTGTAGTCCAAGCTGCTAAGGAGGCTGAGGCAAGAGTATCACTTAAGCCCAAGAGCTGAAGGTTGCTGTTAGCTGTGATGCCACGGCGCTCTACCCAGGGCAACAGAGTGAGACTCTGTCTCACAAAAAAAAAAGTTTTGACTGGCATCTGTTAGCTACTACTGTTGCTTCCTCTTTTTAAGGTTAAGCTCTTTGAAATAACATTATCAAGTTACCATTTGCTTCCTTTGAATTTATTCCTGGTGTTCTTAATCACTTCCTTTACCACCTGGACAGAGGTGACCAGTGACCTCCTTAATGCCCAATGCACCAGACTTAGGCCTCTGCTGCCTGGGCTGGGAGCACCCTCCTTGGGGCCATGGCACTGCTGGGTCTTTTTTCTTGGTCTCCTGAAATGTCATAACACCCAGGTTTAGTACTGGACTTTTTCCAACCTGCTTGTTCTCTCTAGACAACCTCAGGCTCTCAGCTGCTTCCTTGCTCAAGATCTGTCAGTTTTTCAACAACCCAGAACTTTGTCCTGAATTACAATTTGGAACCTAGAACAGCCTCAGGGAACTGTGTCTGGACTCAGAAGTTATCTCAAACTCTGCTGATCCAGTCGCTTGCCTACTTCTTGTGATCTCCATGCCATTAACGTCACCGCCAGCTACCCAGTCACACAAGCCAGAATTTCACCTGCCCTAGCTGGCCAGTCCCACCCGCTATAGCCCCTGGACACTTGTACTTCCTGGTGGATCCTCCTTTTATCTGCTCACGTCTCCAAACTGTCCACACTACAGCCAGAATAAATCTCCTCAGACAAAATATGATTCTGTTTGTCCCTTGCTTAAAATGTTTTAGTATAATTCCACTTCTGGGTGTAAGAAATAGTCCTAGACATTCAAGAGGCTGAGGTGAAAGGATTGCTTGAGCAAAGGAGTTTAAAGTTAAAGTGAGCTATACTCCAGCCTGGATAAAAGAACGAGACCCTCTCTCTTTAAAAAAATTCTGGCACTTGCACAACATAGATGAACCTTAAAGACATACTATGTGAAAAGAGCCAGACACAAGAGGGTGCACAATGTAGTCAGAAGGTAGAATGGTTGTCAGAGGCTGGGAAGGGGTAACAGTGATTTGGTGTCCTATGGGTGCAGGGTTTCAGTTGAGGAAGATGAAGTAGTTCTGGAGATAGAGTGTGGTAGTAGTGGCATAGCAATGTAAATGTACTGAATGCCACTAAACTGTACCTAAAATTGTTAAAATGGAACCTTTGTTTGGCTTTGTTTTTGAGACAATCTGACTTTGTCATCCTTGGTAGCGTGCCATAGTGTCACAGCTTACAACAACGTCAAGCTCTTGGGCTTAAGTGATTCTCTTGCCTCAGCCTCCCGAATAGCTGGGACTACAGGCATCTGCCACAACGCCCGGCTATTCATTCATTCATTCCCTTCCCTTCCCTCCCCCTTTCCCCTTCCCTTCTTTCTCTTTCCTTCCTTCTTCTCTCCCTCCTTCCCTCCCTCCTTCCCTTCCCCCCTCCTTCCTTCCTTCTTTCCTCCCTCCTTCTCTCCTTCCCTCCCTTCCTTCTTTCTTTTTGATTTTTGTGTTTTCTTTTTTTAAAATGAAAACAGTCTCACTTTATTGCCTATGCTAGAGCATCATGGCACCAGCCTAGCTCACAGCAACCTCAAATTCCTAGATTTAAACGATCCTGCTGCCTCAGCCTCCTGAGTCACTGGGACTACAGGTGCCTGCAACAATGGCCCAGCCTCCCAGTGTGCTAGGATGTAGGATTATAGGCATGAGCCACTGCTCCTGACTTCTGAGTCTTTAGTCTTTTTGTTTTTTTTGAGACAGAGCCTCAAGCTATCACCCTGGGTAGAGTGCTATGGCATCATAGCTCACAGCAACCTCCAACTCCTGGGCTCAAGTGATTCTCCTACCTCCGCCTCCCAAGTAGCTGGAACTACAGGCACCTGCCACAACGCCTAGCTATTTTTTGGTTGCAGCCATCATTGTTTGGCGGGCCTGGGCTGGATTCAAACCCGCCAGCTCAGGTATATGTGGCTGGCGCCTTTGCCGTTTGAGCCACAGGCGCTGAGCCTGAGTCTTTAGTCTTAAAGCCACAGAACCACTGCAGGCCCTGAGCTGCCCTCATGCTACTCTGTCTCCCATACCCTTCCCCACCCCTGCCTCACTTTCGGAGTCCTGGGTCTGGCTTAAGTGTTCCCCTGCTCAGCCTTCCCTGCCTGCTGGCTCCTCCACAGTAAGTTAAGAGCACAGGTTCTAGAGCACAATGGGATTTGAATCCTAGCACTGCCAGTTTCTAGCTGTGTGACCCCAGGCAAGTTGATTACCCTCTGTGCCTCAGTTTCCTTATTTGTAAAGTGGGAAGAATAATACCTACCTCAAGGTGGTTTTTTTTTTTTTTTTTTTTTGAGACTAAGTCTCACTATGTTGCCCTCAGTAAAGTACGTGGCATCACAGCTCATAGCAACCTCAAACTCTTGGGCTTAAGTAATTCTCTTGCCTCAGGTTCCCAAGTAGCTGGGACAACAGGTGCCCGCCATAATGCCCAGCTATTTTTTTTGTTGTTGTAGTTGTTATTTTTTTTAATTAAATCAAGCTGTGTACATTAATGCAATTATGGGGTTGTTATAGTTGTTATTGTTTAGCAGGCCTGGACTGGGTTTGAACTCACCAACCCCAGTATATGTGGGGACTGAGCCAACCTCAAAGTGTTTTGATGAGAGTGAAATGAACAATATAAGGAAAGTGCTTAGTGCATACTAAGGGCTCAGTGAACAATGGTTATCTTTAGGGAGATCGGACCGTGTACTCCCCAATTCTTGGAACCCCATCCAGGCTTCTATTACAGCACCTTTAAGGTCTACACACTCATTTATACCATAACTATGAGTTCCCTGAGATTGGAGACAGTCATATTTGTCTTCTGAGATTGGAGACAGTCATATTTGTCTCTTCCCGGCACCCAGGCATGTCATGGAATAAACAATGTGGCAGTTTCCCCCTAGCCTGGGCAGTTAATTCCCAGGCAGGGGCTTCAGCAAGCTTCTGGGTGCCTGGAGGAGAGGCATAGGTGGAGAGGCACAGCCGTGGTGCCTAGCATTCTCACTCTGGCTCACGCTAGTCTTGAACTCTTGAGCTCAAGAAATCAACTCACCTCAGCCTCCCAGAATGCTAGGATTACAGGTGCAAGCCACCACACCTGGCCTTTTTGTTTTTTCTTAGTGGTATAAATTCACTACTGTTGTCTTTCACATGAATTTATTTTCTTTAGAGTCATTTCTTTAGGCCTTGTTTCCAAAGTGAAATCATTAGTGCCATGGTTCTTGCTAGTTTTGTGGATCTTGTTATAGGCAGATTCCCTTGGGACAGATCAAACCTGGTGACAGAGTTGCCTGCTTTAAAGCAGCAACACCACTCCAGAGCTCAAGGAGTCAACAGAGCTATCTGTTTATGTCATGTGGACATGAATTGTGTGGATTTGGGCAGCCTAGAAAAGTTCAGTGTAACTAAAGTGCTTCAGAGAGCACTTTATAGAGAAGCCCTGCCACAAGCCCACAGGTAGATATCTGAGAGGCCCAGATAGAGCTCAATAAGAAGGACCACATCCGAGGTCACTTGGCCAGCCGATGCACAGGGTTCTGAAAAATCTGAGGATGCAAAATGATGGCAATTCTATCTATTGACTTCAGCTTTTATGTGACTTAGTCCAGGGCCACCAAGATCTAGTCTGATAGGGTTCTGGGGAAGGGCATTTGTTCAGCAGATAAAAGTAGGCAAAATTCAGATTGGCAGACAGTGTGAAGGGAATGGGTCAAGAGCTTGGTGGTAGGGATGAGTTTGGGATGGTGGTGGGAAGCGAGGCCCCTGGTTGTTCTGAGCAGAGGCTTGGTCAAGGGTGATGGAAAATGAGGTAGGTTAGAAAACAAGAGTGTCAATAATGGAGGGTCTTGAGTACCACACTGGCCACTTTGCCCTTTGATTTGTTTCTCATTGTCCATCTCACAGATGATTTCTATGCCAAATGTAGGAGGGGGATTTCCAGTTTCTTTATAAAACTAATATGGGATTCCTTTAAATATTGTCTTCCCCACTCCCCACCTCCACTTTGCATTTGCAGGGACTCAGTTTACAAAATTCCATTAGCATGTGTCATTGGTAGGAATGACAGATAAAATACAGGACACCCAGTTAAATTCAAATTTTAAGTGAACAATGAATAGTCTTTTAGTGTAAGTATATCCTAAAAGTTCCATGGAATGTATTTATACTATTATTTAAAAAGTCTCCATTTTGATCTGAAATTCAAATTTAACTAGGTATTCTGTATTGTATTTGCTAAATCTGGCAACCTTAACTTTGAGGAGTCTGATTTGCTGGACAGTTGGCAATGGAGGCTTTGCAGGATGGAGACTGCCCAAGAAAATTAGACCCCAGGCAAGAAAGGGCCAATGTGGAGATGATGGGAATGGGTCACCAGCCAGTTTCTGTCTCAGTCTCCCAGGAGCAGGCAAAGAGCCCAAGCCAAGCCTGTGGTGAAGCCAGCAGTGCCACCTGTTGAGGAGCAGAAGCCCACAGACCCTCAAGTTTCCAAGGAGCCCAACACAAGGGTGACAGGAAACCCTGGGGCTCCCCAAAACAGCGGGCAGGTGGGCTGGGGGATCCTGTTCTGACTGGGTGGAAGACTAAGCCACAACTCAGCCTCCAGAGGTTGGTTAGTTGGGGGCAGGCTGTGCTTCACACCTCCTCCTCCCCCTTTTCGTCCTTGGGGTGGAGGGACAGAGCCTCTGAAAAACAGGGAGATGGCATGGGAAGTCCAGCCTCATGGGCAAACAACCTCATGCCACATCAGTGACCATGACACCTTCTCTGAAAAGCCACCTTCTTCAGACCAAAAGCTGGGCTTGGAGCAAGAACCTACCATCACATTCCTGCTTACGCTCCTGAACACGTCTGAGTCCACTGAGCCCAAAGACCTTGACTCGTAAGGCTATATGAATGTGCCACCCTCCGCAGGGAGGCAGAGGGTCCCCACTGCCCAGGAGATTCAAACCTGGGTCACACTTAGCCCTGGGCTGGGTGGAACAAAGGCCCAGGCAATACTGAAGGAGCCTGGGTGCCAGGTCGGCACCCTACTCTGCATCCCCCCAACCCTTGCTTCCTACCTGCTCCAGGGATGCAGAGATCCAGGAACACCTATTCCTAGATCAGGAAGACTGGGGTCCCCAGCGGACCTCACAGGAGATGAGGGTTTTGCAGAATGATTGTATGAGGTGAGCCCAGCAGGCAGGTGGGAATGGGGGTAGCGTGATGGGGATCCCCCCACCGAGGCCAGGACTGGTTCTCAGGTCAGAGACTATATACCTGGTTAGTGGGCAGTCCAATATCTGTCCACCAGGGACCACCTCCTTTAATTGTCCAAAAACTTGAGAGATGGTTCTGTCTGTGGGGGAGGGGTATCTGTTATCTGGGTGTCAGACTTTGGGGCTCAGGTCTACAGGATCCTATGGCTGCTCACCACTCTGTGGTAATGGCGGTGTTAGAGCCCAGAGCCCCACCTGGCAGCAGAGGTCTTGAGGTGGAGTGGGGTGTGATGCCACTCCATGAGGGCTGCATGTGGGTATCCAGACCAGGGTCTGAGTGATAGCTCTTTCATTCATACACAGCTGACCTGGAATGCTCAGGCAGGAGTGCTTCCAGGGTCAACCTTGTTACCAGCCTGCAACCACATAGAACCCTGTCATAGCCCCCACTGCAACTCAATGGGATGGCTAGCCCTATGCCAACCACTCACTTCAGAAACCCTCAAAGGGGACCTCAGAGGGTTTCTACCTCAGCCCCTAGAAGCAGCCTGGCCTGCTTTTGCTAAGGAATACAAAAAGCATTATTAGTCTCTGCCTGGCTCCCCTGCTACAAGTCACTCAGGGAAAACAATTCCCTTCCTGCCTGTGGTTTGGCCAGGACAAAAAGACTGATATCTTAGTGAAACACTGATTCCAGGTGGCTACAGGACCGGTGGCTGATGCAGGTATAGTGTGTGGAGGGGTGCTGCCTAGGACAGTGCCTGGGGCTGAGGGGGTCTCTCTTCCTATCCTAGGCTTCAGGAGTCACTGCATAGTATCCACATGGACAATCTTGCCCTGGGGGACAAGCTGCAAGACCTGGTGAGACCCTCAGCCCAGGACCCCCTTCTTTTGTCTTGCCTCATTCCCTGGCTGCCAGCCCAGCTCCAGTGCTTGAGGGGCTCAAGGCAGTACTCCTCGGTCAGCTTCCCACCTCTGTGCCTGTAATCCTTTGCCCAGCCCACTATGCTGTATGAGAGACTGAAAGAAGCAGCCCAGGCCATCGAGGAGGAAGTGAAGGCCATCCAGGAGGAAGCCCAGGTCCTGCTCCAAGTGTGTGGGCAGCAACAGCAGATGCAGAGAGGGGGACGCCTACCCAGCACTGCTCACTCACATTCCTGGGCTCCTGCCTGCAGCATCCCCACTCCCCAGAGGTAGCCCTGTTCCTCATGCCGCCTGGCTGGCCCCCCCATCACAAAGACTGCCCTAGCCAGGCCTAAGGCAAGAGACTAGACATGTCCTCAGGAGGATGTTCCATCAGTTAACTCCTCTCTAGGTGCCATCAATAAACTTTGCAGCTGTGTTGAGACCCCACCTGATGTCTATGGCCCTGGGCCCTGGGTGGGGGCAGGAAGTCACCAAATCTACACTGAACTCACCCCCTGGACCATACCTTCTAATATCACCCAACCTCTCTGTTTGCCTATCCCTGATCTTTTCTCCCATGTGGCCCTGCCCTTCCTCCATCTCAGAGAATCTTCTAGGTCTGGTTGGTGTCAGTCTCCAAGAGATGGAGAGATATGTTCAAGGGCGATGTTCCCAAGATAAGCACTAGGGCAGGGCTGGAAGGGGCCATAGCTCCTCCCCAGAAGGATCCAGTCATCAATTCTAACTCCAAAGTGCAGAAGAATACTAGGGAGCGTTGGCAGGAGCCACTACCCATCTGGTGACTTTAGATAGTCTCCTCCCCTTTGTAAGTCGTAAGATGATAGGAAAGGAAGTAGTGAGGACTCCCTAAGCTCTCTGTACTCAACACCCTTCAGGCCTGGAGATACATCTGATTTTGAATTTTTTTATTTTTTTGAGACAGCCTCAAGCTGTTGCCCTGGGTCAAGTACTGTGGCATCACAGCTCACAGCAACCTTCAACTCCTGGGCTCAAGCGATTCTCTTGCCTCAGCCTCCCAAGTAGCTGGGATTACAGGCACCCACCACAACGCCCAGCTATTTTTTGGTTGTAGTTGTCATTGTTTGGCGAGCCCAGGCTGGATTCAAACCCACCAGCTCTGGTATATGTGGCTGGCACCTTAATCGCTTGAGCTACAGGCACTGAGCCTGATTTTGAATTTTTAGCCCCACTTCACTCCCCTACTAGATACCCTCTGGCCCAGGATCTTCTGGGGCCTTCTGTGAACCTTAATCCCTCTCTATCAATGGGAATACCAAAATTTGACACATATAATCATGGGGGACAAAAGAAGGAATCCTGATATAAGATTGCTAAATTAGGTACCACGTTGGTTGATATTCTACAAGGCAATTTTTTTAAAAGTCAATAACCCTAAGACTTATATTATTTACTGGGCAGAAATCATTTGCAGCTTATTCAGTCTTCTGTGAAGTAACCTCTAATTTTTTTTTTTTTTTTTTGGTAGAGACAGAGTTTCACTTTATCGCCCTCGGTAGAGTGTGGTGGCATCACACAGCTCACAGCAGCCTCCAGTTCCTGGGCTTAGGTGATTATCTTGCCCCAGCCTCCTGAGTAGTTAGGACTACAGGTGCCAGCCACAATGCCCAGCTATTTTCTATTTTTTTTTCTTTTTTTGGTTGCAGTTCGGCTGGGGCCTAGGTTTGAACCCATCACCCTCAATACATGGGGCCAGCGCCCTACTCACTGAACCACAGGCGCTGCCCTAGTCACCTCTAATTTTACAGAGTCTAGGCCTAATTGATGGTGAAAGATCAGTCAAGTAGACTTCCTTTGTTAACTCTGTAGTACAGCAGTTCCCAACCTGTGGGTCACGACCTGCAGGAACTGTATTAAAGGGCTGCGACATTAGGAAGGTTGAGAACCACCGCTCTAGTGTGACATGAAAAGGACCAGGGGTGATCTTTTGGCTCTATGCTCCTGCAGGAAGGAGGAAATTCACGTTTGTGGCTCCTTCTCAGGCCTGGCTCAACTTACCTCAGACTCCTAGGGAACCATGCACCAGCAAAACAACTGATGACACACTTAGTGAAGGTTTGAGGATGTCCCAGTCTCAGGCTGAGCTGAGCTGAGCTCAGCTAACAACTCTGACTGAACAGCTTGCCTCTCCCAAGAGTCTACCCTCCTCCCTGATGGCTATAGGGGTCCCAGCCTCCCCCACCTGCTAATTCCCAACCTGTGCTTGAGCAGGGGCCCACCTGTGCCAATAGCTGTCTTGCCATGTTCCCAAAAGAAATCATCTGACAGTGAGATTGATGATAGTTGGACCAGCAGTTAAATATTTAAATCCATTTGCCCATTTAAGGACTTTTATCAATAAGATACAGTGGTCAGCATGGTCCTATTCGAGCCTGCTTCCTTTAAAGGCCACTAGCCTGGGAAAGAAGGTAAGTGTGGTTACATTAACTCTGGCTACAGGAAGTCAAGGCAACTACAGAGCCCCCTCCCAGTTATCTCCAAACCATGAAGCTCTTACAAATGCCCAAATGCATCCTGGCCATGGCCCTTGGGCCCCCACATTGCCTGCCCTGAGCTCAGTCCCTGCAGCCCCTTTTGTGGATGCTGCATCCAAGTGGCACCAGCCCAGCGGTGAGGTTCCTTTCAGCTGTGTGGGCCCCAGGGTGTTACTGAGTCTTTTAATTCACATGTTACCCCAGATCTGTTAGTTTAGGCGGGTTACCATGTCAGTCACAAGCTATACCCAGATCGTCTAGGCCTGTCATCAAGGACTGGGTTGGCAAACCAGGCTCCTGTGCCACCCTTGGTACCATCTCTCTCAAGAGGGGCAGAAGGGGATGCCTCTCCCCTCCCTGGTGATGACAGATGGGATAGCTTCGTGACTGTGAGTGCAGAGACTCACTCTATTTAGCCTCACCACCTGCTAGCTTGTGTGACCTTGATGGAGTGACTGAACTCGCCTCTTCATCTGTAACGTGGGTTTGATCATTGTGCCCACCTCAGAGGGCTGAGGAATTTATGTGGATTCTGCACAGCAATAGCAACCAGTGAGTGTTGGCAATTGTTATCTGACCTCCACTGATTGTACCCAGGCCCGCTGGAAGCAGCTTTGGGTACCAGTGCTCCAAAAGGGCTCCCTGCCCCACTCAGCGTCAGGTTAGGACAAAGTGCTGGGGCAGCCCGGCAGGGCCTGCCTTCCCCTTGCAACATCGCTCCTTGGGAATATCCAGCTCTGGAGATCTGGTGGATCCTCCTCCCCTCTCACTAGCTGCCATGGCTGGCTCAGCAATCATTTAGAGGCTTCCCAGAAGGGATTTCTTAGGGGTTCTATGGCCACCTCCTATATCTTTCACTTTCCCGGACACCCCTTGCACAGCAGACAGCTAGAGCAAGAGTGTTGAGGAGCTACGCTGGTGCAGGCCAGCGTTGCATCCAGTCCACAAAAGCTCACTGAGCGCCTCCTAGGTTCCAGGCACTACAAAGATGGCTGCCCTGGTAGGGGTTCACTCTAGGAGAGGAGGCAGAGACAATGAGCAAGTCAGATGGTGATGGATACAGAAGGGGAAGGAAGCCTGGGCGAGGGGAAGGAATGCAATTTTAGATAGAGTGGTCAAATAAGATGTCCTTTGAGGAGTGAAATTTGAGCAAAGACACAAAGAACCTGAGAAAGTGAGTCGTGGACAGCTGGGGAAACAGGTTCCACGGAGTCAGAACAGCCAGCATAGAGGCCCTAAGCCAGGAGCTGCCTATAGTTCTAGGGACAGAAAGCTGGAGGCCAGGCAGCTGCAGCAACAGCAGCAAGCAATGGGGTGGAGCGATGGGGTCAGGGCTCTGACAATGACTTTGTCACTCTGATGGACATGGTGCCTTGGAAGGCTGTGAGCACAGCAATGACATGGCCCAACTGTGTTTTACAAACTACTCTGACAGCTAAAGGGGACAAGAAGCAATCAGAGGGAATAGTTAAGGGGCTACTACCATAGTCCAGGGGTGTTGGGCCAGGCCGGATTCTAGGTTTGTTTTGAAAGGACAGTGACATAACTTACTGACAGACGGAAAGTGGAACATTGGCCTCAGTGAAGGAAGAAGCTGCTGGTACTTAAAGCAAGGCCTGGGGGTGGAGGAGCAGGAGCTAAGTTGGGGCATGTTGACTCTGGAATGCTTCTGAGTCACATGGTGTGGGAGTAAAGTAGGCAGCTGGAAATACAAGACTAGAGTTCCGGGGCCAGGTGCAGATTGGAGACATACATCTGTGGGTTTTCGCTCCATATTTGGTCGTTTGTATTGATTATTTATTGCTGTGCAACAAGTTACTCTAAAACCTAGCAGCTTAAAGCCATAAACATTTATTATCTTACATAGTTTCCATAGGTTAGGAATTTGGAACTAGCTTGGTTAGGAGGTCCTGGCTCAGGGGATCTCATGAGATTGCAGTCAAGATGTCAGCTGGGACAGGCTGGGCACAGTGGCTCACAGCTGTAATCACAGCACTCTGGGAGGCCAAGGCAGGTGAATTGCCTGAGCTCACAAGTACCAGACCAGCCTGAGCCAGAGTGAGATCCCATCTCTAAAAATAGGTGGACATTGTGATGGGTGCCTATAGTCCCAGCTACTTGGGAGGCTGAGGCAGGAGGAGCGCTTAAGCCCAAGAGTTTGAGGTTGTTGTGAGCTATGGTGCCATAGCACTATACCAAAGATGACAAAGTAAGACTTTGTCTCAAAAAAAAAAAAAGATGTCAGCTGAGGCTGCAATCTTCAGAAGGCTTGGCCGGCACTGGAGGACCCACTCCCCCCCTCCCTTTTTGAGGCAGAGGCAAAAGGAGCGCTTGAGCCCAAGAGTTTGAAGTTGCTGTGAGCTATAACACCATAGTACTCTACCCAGAGTGACAGAATGAGACTGTGTCTCAAAAATTAAAAAATCTGGCTCAGCACCTGTGGCTCAAGTGGCTAAGGTGCCAGCCACATACACCTAAGGTGGCAGATTCGAATCCAGCCTGGGCCTGCCAAACAACAATGATGGCTGCAACCAAAAAAAAAAAAATTAGCAAGGCATTGTGGCGGGTGCCTGTGGTCCCAGCTACTTGGGAGGTGGAGGCAGGAGACTCGCTTGAGCCCAGGAGTTGGAGGTTGCTGTAAGCTGTGATGCCATGGCACTGTACCCAGGGGGACAGGTTAAGGCTCTGTCTCAAAAAAAAACAAAAATTAAAAAATCTTAGCACTCTGGGAGGCTGAGAAGTGGATTGCTCGAGCTCAGGAGTTTGAGACCAGCCCAAGCAAAAGTAAGACCCCCATCTCCACTAATAATAGAAAAACTCACTGGGCATTCTGGGGACACCTATAGTCCCAGCTATTCAGAAGCCTGGGTCAAGAGGCTCACTCAAGCCCTGGAGTTTGAGGTTGCTGTTAGCTATGATGCCATAACATTTTACCCAGGGCTTTAAGACTCTGTCTCAAAAAGGGAGGGGGGGAGTAATGTGGGAAGGTGAAAGGGTGATCATATGCTTTAGCTATATTATTTATTTATTGATACTGAGTCTCACTCTGCCACCCTCAGTAGAGTCATCATAGCTCATAGCAACATCAAACTCCTGGGTTTAAGGGATTCCCTCAGCCTCAGCCTCCTGATTAGCTTGAACTACAGGTGCCCTCCACAACACCTAGCTAGTATTTCTATTTTTAGTAGAGACTCCATCTTGCCCTAGCTCAGGCTGGTCTTGACCTCCTGAGCTCCAGCAATCCACCCACCTCGGCCTCTCAGAGTGCCAGGATTGCAGGCATGAGCCACTGTGCCTGGCATGCGTTAGCTACTTTATTTTTCTTTTTAATTTTTTTTTTTTTAGAGACAGCGTCTCACTTTGTTGCCCTTGGTAGAGTCTATGGCATCACAGCTTACAGCAGCCTCCAGCTCTTGGGCTCAGGCAATTCTCTTGCCTCAGCCTCCCAAGTAGCTGGGATCACAGGCATCCACCACAGTGCCTGGCTATTTTTTGTTGCAGTTTGGCCAGGTCTGGGTTTGAACCCGCCACACCCAGTATATGGGGCCAGAGCCCTGCTCACTGAACCACAGGCACCACCCTGCTTTAGCTACTTTTTTTTTTTTTTTAGACAGAGTCTCAAGCTGTCACCCTGGGTAGAGTGCCATGGCATCACAGCTCACAGCAACCTCAAATTCTTGGGCTTAAGCGATTCTCTTGCCTCAGCCTCCCAAGTAACTGGGACTACAGGGGCCCACTATAATGCCTGGCTATTTTTTGGTTGTAGTTGTTATTGTTGTTTGGCGGCCCTGGGCTGGATTCAAACCTGCCAGCTCCAGTGTATGTGGCTGGCACCTTAGCCGCTTGAGCTACAGGTGCTGAGCCACTTTAGCTACTTTAAATGATTTCCATCAACACCCACCATCCAGAATGTTCAGGGAGCACCCACACCACCTACTCAGCCAAGATGGGAAAAGAAAATTGACCAAGGCAATGTCTGGGGCCAACAGGCTCCAATAGCTTGAGCCAATTTCTTGGGTGTCGCCCATACACTTTTTGTTTTTGTCTTTTTGAGTCAGAATCTCACTTTGTCGCCCTGGGTGGAGTGCTATGGCACCATAGCTCACAGCAACCTCAAACTCTTCAGCTACAGCAATCCTTTGCCTCAGCCTCCCAATTAGCTGGAACTACAGGAGTGCCCCATTATGTCTGCTAGTTTTTCTATTTTTAGTAGAGACAGAGTCTTGCTCTTCTTTGACTGGTCTCGGAACTCGTGAGCTCAAGTGATCCATCTGCCTCAGCCTTCCAGAGTGTTAAGATTATAGGCATGAGCCACTGAGCCCAGCCTCCACACATTGTTTACTCACTCTCAGACATAAACCAGGTGTCTGAGAGTCTCAGTCACTCACTCGGATGTCACACTCTTGTTCAGGTGTCTTTTCTGTGACTTCACATATTCAAAGGGTTAAATCCTTCCAGGAGTAGATGGGCAGGACCATGGGGCTGCTGCCTCTGCGTCACCACCATGTCTGTTCCTCAGCTTATTAGCTGACCTTGGCCTCCTGCTGCCCACTTGTTAGTGCCTGTCCTCCTGTGTCCTCATAAGGCAGGTGTGCAATCTCTGCACTGATGGGGTTCTGATAAAATCCAAGGTCACATTCTGGGCGCTGATAGTCACCTGACCAAGACCTGTAGCTTCCTGGTACAGTTTCCTGAAGTCACTGATCGCATAATCCCCTCCCATGCTGGCCCTCCCGACTAGCAGCACAATGGGAGATGGATGCAGGGCAGGTGGTACTGGCAAAATGGGGTTGTGAACAGGAAAGGGGATGCTCTGAGCAGGGGACCCATGATATCACACACATCCACACACAGCCCATCATGGCCCAGCCCCCTCTGTACTCTGTACTGAGTACTTGGGGTCTCCATTTCTCTCCTAGTCTTCAAACACGCTGGCCATCTGCACAACAGTCTGCCCTCACTATACTGAATGCCTTCTCATCCTCCGAGGATGCCCTCAAATGTCCCCTTCTTTTTTTTTTTTTTTTTTTTTGAGACAGAGCCTCAAGCTATCACCCTGGGTAGATTGCCATGGCATCACAGCTCTTAGCAACCACCAACTCCTGAGCTCAAGCGAGTCTCCTGCCTCAGCCTCCCAAGTAGCTGGGACCACAGGCGCCCGCCACAACGCCCGGCCATTTTTTGGTTGCAGCCATCATTGTTGTTTGGTGGGCCGGGCTGGGGATTCCAACCCGCCACCTTAGGTGTATGTGGCTGGCACCTTAGCCCATTGAGCCACAGGCGCCGAGCCGGTATGTGGAACTTTTAAAAAACAATATCTCTAAAAATTACTTCATATTCAATAGTTAGAAATCATCAAAGAAATAAGCTACCATGGAGAGAGTCAAGAATTATAAATCATAGAAAAAAATCAGAAAGGCTTTATAGTATGTGTAAAATAGTGAAAGAATATGAAATATCATAAGGCAAGTATATAAAGGGTAGTATCAGATTACTAAAAATAATAATTAATATAAATATAATTATTGACATACAAATATCAATGGACAGGTAGAATAATGGGCTGGATACAGTGAAAGAGAGAATTAGTCACTTTAAAGACAAATCTGAGGAAATCACCCAGAATATAGCACAGAGATGGAGAGATGAAAAATATGAAAGAAAATTTAAGAGACCAAAACTCTATTATGAAAAGATCTAACATTTTCCACAGCAGAAGAGAAATAAGGTTCAAATACCTGAGAATATTTCAGAATTAAACAATGAAAAATATTCTCAAATTGAAAGTATACCTGTGCTATGAGCTCTGACAAGTTTGTGAACTCATCCTAGAAAAATTGCTATATACCTCATTGCCACAGTCACCAGATGGCCAAGGGGAGTCTTCAATGTATATGATGACAGCTTTGATGGTCATTCCAGAAAGAGTTCCAAAATTGCTTTGAAGGGTGGACTAGGCACTGACAGTGGAGCATAGAGCTTCCCCAGGGAGTACACATACTTGAAAGGTGACCTTAGTAATGTTCAGCTATGAGGTATGTAATACTTTTCCTAGGATGAGTTCATGAACTTAATTGTCAGACCTTGTATTTGCCGGCTAAGTAACAATAAATCCCTTGTCTAGACACATAATATCACATATTCAAAATATTTTAAATATTCTATATTTTGAATATTTAGGATACATTCAAAAAATTACAAAAGCTAATAAAGAGTTAAGACGGGTTTTTTTTAAAAAAAAGATAATTAGAATGACAATTGACTTTTCATCAGTGATAACAGATTCTAGAAAACATGAAATTTTATCTTGAAAAAATAGAGGTAAATTATTTCTCTAACTAGAATTCTAGGGGTGGCACCTGTGGCTCATGCTGGAGGTGGTGGGTTCAAACCCAGGCTTGGCCAAAAAAAAAAAGAAAGAAAAAGAAAAAATAAATAGAATTCTATACCAGCTGAAATATCATTCAAAGCTGAAAGAATATAAAGACATTTTAAGAAATTAGAGATTTAGATATTTTACTAGCTATAATCAATCAAAGAACTATTAAGCGATCCATATCAGCAAGAAATATATTAAGGCCAAAAGAAAGTATGGGATGCAAAAAGTAAGCTAAGAGCTTTAAAAAAAAATTTTTTTTTTTGAGACAGAGCCTCTAGCTATCCCCCTGGGTAGAGTGCTGTTGCATCACAGCTCATAGCAACCTCCAACTCCTGGGCTCAAACGAGTCTCTTGCCTCTGCCTCCCAAGTAGCTGGGACCACAGGTGCCTGCCACAACGCCCGGCTATTTTTTGATTGCAGCCATCATTGTTATTTGGTGGGCCCAGGCTGGATTCGAACCCACCACCTTAGGTGTATGTGGCTGGCGCCTTAGCCACTTGAGCCACAGGCACCAAGCCAGAACTTTAAAATTTTAAAAAAGGAAGCTCTGTTTTAAAAGAAGTAAGAATGAATAAAGAAAACTTAGTCAATCTAAAAGAAAACAGGAAAGAGAAAAATGAGGAATAAAAGCATTTAGTCTAAATATGTCACTATTCACATATCCATAATTCTGATCTTGCCAGTCAAACTATAAAGATATTCAATGGAAAAAAGGAAGGAAGGAAGGAAGAAAAAGAAAAAAGGAACAAAAGAAAGAAATCCCTGCCTGCAAGAGTCACACCTAAATTAAATGGACATGATAAGGTAAAAATGAATGGCACGGGAAAATACATATCAGGCAACTACCAATCAAAAGAAAGATGACGTAATAATTGTAATATTAGATGTTATAGAATTTAAGGGAACAAATATTAATAAATTTAGAATAAGCAGTGTATGTTGGTTAAGAAAAAAGAAAATAAAAATAATCCACCAGGAAAATATAATAATCACATATCCATTTGGACCTAATAATATAACTTTGAAATGTATCAACCAAATTACAGAGGAAAAAACTCACTCAAAACTGCTAGATGGAGATAAAGAGCATTAGCTGAAGCAATTTATTTTAAATTTTCCTGAATAAAGGAGATCTTGATCTAAATCAAGGTATAGATATAAAAAACAATAAAGTAAGGTGATAAAATGTTAACATTTGGGGAAACGGGGTAATGGCATAAGGAAGTTTTTTATACTATTTTTGCAACTCTTTTGTAAGTTGTTTTTTTTTTTTTTTGAGATGGAGCCTCAAGCTATCCCCCTGGGTAGAGTGCCATGGCATCACAGCTCATAGCAACCTCCAACTCCTGGGCTCAAGCGAGTCTCCTGCCTCTGCTTCCCAAGTAGCTGGGACCACAGGCGCCTGCCACA
>CAUYQV010039034.1:0-29592 GCA_963574575.1 Galagoides demidoff | reverse complement strand
CCCTGGGTAGAGTGCCATGGCATCACAGCTCATAGCAACCTCCAACTCCTGGGCTCAAGCGAGTCTCCTGCCTCCGCCTCCCAAGTAGCGGGGACCACAGGCGCCTGCCACAATGCCCGGCCATTTTTTGGTTGCAGCCATCATTGTTTGGAGGGCCCAGGCTGGGGATTCGAACCTGCCACCTTAGGTCTACGTGGCTGGCACCTTAGCCGATTGAGCCACAGGCACCGAGCCATTTTGCCCAATTCTTAAAAAAAATTTAAATAAATTCTTGGCAAATTTAGAATCAAGAGATCTCACACAAATATCTGAACTTCTGGCACTGCCTGCCTTTCTTCTTCCTGTCCTTGTCCAGCTGGCTGGACGCTTCTGAGTTTTCTTTTCTTTTTTTTTGAGACAGAGTTTCACAATGTCGCCCTGGATAGAGTGCTGTGTGGAGACACAGCTCACAGCAACCTCAAACTCTTGTGCTTAAGCGATTCTCTTGTCTCAGCCTCCCAAGCAGCTGGGATTACAGGTACCTGCCACAATGTCCGGCTGTATTTTTGTTGCAGTTGTCATTGTTGTTTAGCAGGCCCAGGCCAGGTTCAAACCTGCCAGCCTCGGGGTATGTGGCTGATGCCACAACCACTGTGCTATAGGTGCCGAGCCAACACACACTTTACATGCCACTGTTTTTACTAAATTATAGCACTGGCTTGGTGCCCATAGCTCAGTGGTTAGGGAGTCGGTCACATACACCGGGGCTGGCAGGTTTGAACCTGGCCTGGGCCTGCTAAACAATAATGACAACTACAACAACAAAAAATAGCCAGAATCACTTAAGCCCAAGAGTTTGAGGTTGCTGTGAGCTGTGACACCATAGCATTCTACCAAGGGTGATATAGTCACATTCTGTGTCAAAAAAAAAAAAAAATTATAGCACATGTCCAGGCCAAGAGACACCCTTTGTAACAACAGCAGAACCTCCATAGTTGACCACCTCCCTGCACTGACCACTTCCTTACACTGAGCTAATTTTCATAGACCAGACATGCACCACATTTACATATCAGTACAGTAGGCCTAGTTCCTACTGTTGTCCACCTCTGTATGTTGCCTTTTTTTTTTTTTGAGACAGACTCTCACTTTGTCACTCTTGGTAGAGTGCCATAGCATCACAGCTCACAGCAACTTCAAACTCTTAGACTCAAGCAGTTTTACTGCCTCAGCCTCCCAAATAGCTGTGACTATAAGCGCCTGCCACAGTGCCTGGTTCTTTTCTTTTCTTTTTTTTTAGAGACAGTCTCACTTGGTCACCCTTGGTAGAGTGCTATGGTGTCACAGCTCACAGCAACCTCCAGCTTTGGAGCTTAGGTGATTCTCTTGCCTCAGCCTCCCAAGTAGCTGAGACTACAGGCACCTGACACAACGCCTGGCTATTTTTTTGTTGCAATTTGGCCGGGGCCGGGTTTGAACCTGCCACCCTCAGTATACTGGGCCAGCGCCCTACTCACTGAGCCCACAGGTGCCTCCCATGCCTGGATATTTTTAAAGATGAGTCTCACTCTCACTTAGGTTGGTCTCAAACCTATGAGCTCAGGCAATCCACCCACTAAGCCTCCCAAAGTGCTAGGATTACAGGTGTGAGCCACTGTGCCCAGCTGTTGACAACTTTATTATAGTCCCTGGGTAGTCAACTTACAGGGGTTCTACCATATTTGGAAGTTGTCAATAAGTGGCAGATAAATTTTGGGAATTGGATAAAACAATGGATGAAATTGGCAGTTAATTAAGTTCAGTGGCTTTTTTTTTTTTTTTAAAGCAGTAGACACTTCTAAATCTTAATGGGATGTCACATAAAAAACAAAGGACAAGCCTGCTCTGGTTGAAGCTGGGAGGGGAGCTTGGAACTCCCCCCCCGCCATGGGCTTTTCCCTACTACCTCTCACCCCCAACAGCCGCCCCCTGGAACCCTAGCTTAACATCCCCACTGGACGTACAGGTGGTTTGCCATCTCTTCAGGTTGTGGATCTTACACACACCAGTGGTGTGTCCTTGTGCACACACTCCTGCTGGTATCTTGAATTATTCTAGAGAATACATTAACTGCCTCTTTGGACCTGTCAAATTCAGGCAGTTGTCCTGGAAAACCAGTGAAAGCCCATCAGGACCACTCCACTCAGCCTTGATACCCAGGGGACAGAGTCACAAGTGGGACTGTGTGGGGATCTCTTCTAATTGAGAGGGACAGCGTCAGTGCCCCTCAATGCATATGATAGAAGCCCGGCTGCACTCACCTGGTTAATCATGCAGGTCTCCAGCTCCTCTTTGGAGAAACCCCTTTGCCCCCTTTCCTTGCTCTGACAAAACAGAACAGAACGAAACGTCAGGGTCACTCTAAGGTGGACAGGGCTTTGACTTCCCACCCAGCTGACATTCAGTCTGGACAGGAGAGCACTTTCTCAGAAGTCGATGTCAGGTCCTGGGCATTACAAGTCTGGACTGAGGCATAGGATTGAATTGTGCTTGCAACAAAGTAAATAGTTGAATACATAGGATGCATTAATATCCTATCACCAACAACTCAGATCTTTTGGGATGGCCTATGTTATGCCAGGAAAAATAGTGTTCACACTGAATAGGTTTGAGGACAATGCCTCAGCCCTCTGCCCTGTACACCACTGGGCTGTTTGGGAAGCCCCAGCGAGGAGTGGCCCTCCTTGGACTTTACCCCTGGTTACACTGAAGTCTATTACTCCAGGCAGTGGGGCAAGAGGGTGTGTGTGTTCATGCCCCAAACCTCACCCGGTACCACATGAAGATGGTCTTGAAGGCGTTTTCATTGGAGCAGGAGCCGCAGGCCATGGTGATGAGCTGGGACATCCCTTTGGGAGCCACCTGCAAGGAGGGAAGCAGCTGTGAGTCCAGGCTCAGCTAGACTCCTGCTTTCCCAGGAGGAGGATCTATGTCCATGAGGGGTAAGCCCTGGGCCCTGGAGGCTGGGGGATGCAGAGGAAGGGTGGGAGGGAGCCAGGAATGTCCTGTAAACACTGAACAGGGAGGGTGGACTCAGGCTTTTCCAGATGTTGAGACACCCAGGAAGGCCCAGCCACTGAGGTTGGCAGAGAGGAAAGAAGGGCCAAAAAGCCCCATCCGTCCCTTGGGACACAATTCCTGCTCCCTAAGACACCTGCTTTTTCCAAGCTGAGGTGCCCAGTGACTTTCATCATGGCCTACAACTAAAACCAAAAAGCCAGTGGGGGTCAGGAAGGGAGGAATGAGTAACACATGCAAAGCCCCCATCATGGGACACATATTAATTTCCTTGAGTTCCCTTTGTCTTATACCCAAAGTATTGCTTCTTCAAAAGGAGAATAAAAAACACTCTTCATGGCTGGGCATGGTGGCTCATGCCTGTAATCCTAGCACTCTAGGGAGGTCAAGATGGGTGGATTACTTGAGCTCAGGAATTTAAGACCAGCCTGAGCAAGAGTGAGACCCTGTCTCTACTAAAAATAGAAAAACTAGCCAGGTGTTGTGGCAGGACCTGTGGTCCCAGCTACTTGGAAAGCTGAGACAAGAGGATTGCCTGACCTCAAGAGTTTGAGGTATGATGACATCACAGCATTCAACCCAAGGCAAAAGAGTGGGATTGTCTCAAAAAAGGAAAATACTTTTCATGAAAGGATAAGCACACAGTGCAAGGTTCCTGTAGCAACACTGTGTCCTTCATCCTCACGGAGCTGCGTCTTTTCCTTTCCTGGCTGGGGGGTGCCCAAGCCTGAGGACAGTGGGGCTGCTCCAGCAGCTGGATTGTTCCCTCTGAACTCACCGAGAGCAAGGATTCCCGGAGCTTCTCCACAAAGTTCTCGGGAGGCAGGATTCCGAGGGCAGGTCTGTTGATGAATGTGCTCTGCAAAAGGCCAAGAGGCAAACAGTGACTCCTCAGCCGACAGGCTCCCTGCACACCAGTGAGACTTTGCACAGCCCATGTATTCAAGTGCCCATGGGCTCTGAGTGGCATGCAGGCCGATGGTGTTCTGTGAGTGTGGAGAATAACAGGTTTCCCGGAATTTTAGAGAATCCCACTAGGATTACACTGGACTTTTAAAACAGTGTGATTTTCTTTTCTTTTTTTTTTTTTTTGAGACGGAGCCTCAAGCTATCCCCCTGGGTAGAGTGCTAAGGCATCACAGCTCATAGCAACCTCCAACTCCTGGGCTCAAGCGAGTCTCCTGCCTCTGCCTCCCAAGTAGCTGGGACCACAGGCGCCCGCCACAACGCCCGGCCATTTTTTGGTTGCAGCCATTATTGTTGTTTGGTGGGCCCGGGCTGGGGATTTGAACCCGCCACCTTAGGTGTACGTGCCTGGCGCCTTAGCCGATTGAGCCACAGGCGCCGCCTCAGCTCTGGTTTTAACATGTGATTTGAGGAACTCTAAATGGACCCTGAGTGAGAGGACACACAGACTATCCCATATGCCCTCTGATAACTCACTAGTAGGCAACTCCAGTATAAACTAAAGTTATTAATTTTATGATGAACTTTCCTCTGATGTATGATCAGACTTGACATTCCTTGAAAGGACATCTTTAAGATGCAGAAAGCAGATCTCAGAAGTGCCTCGTTCATTCATGGTGTTCTCTGGAAGACTGGACGCCAGAAATGATTGGTGTGTGATGAGGTTTTGCTCACTCTAGAGTAAATGAAAAAAAAATGAGTTTTTTAATAAGATAATTTATTTTAATTAAATAGTTCATTTAGTTTCATAATCTCCTTTTTTGAGATTATATACTTCCTCATTTTTTGTTTTAAAATTTCCTTTATATTTATAAAATTTTGATAATTCTTTAACAACAATTCCTTATCCATGAAGTCCCAAAGTCTGGAGAACCACTTTTTCTAACATTTTGGTCTTTGCTTTCAGATGTTTTTAAAAACAATGCTGAACTTTATTTTGTGATTACTAATCTGATTTCTTAACATGTATCATATCTCATTTCCTTGTGCTTCTACTAAAACCCTAATTTTTGTACCCAGCAAACAAATCAGTTTTTGTTATATATAATAACTCAAAGTTTTTTTCTATTTTATCATTTTTGTCACATGTGTAAATAAGTACATTTATTTTTCACATAAAGAAATTAAATTAAAAACTAACAAGGATTTTGATTGCACATCTACAAGAGACAGCAGTCCAATCATATGAATTAATAGATGGAGCGTTTACTATTGGGAAATTGTTCTTTGTTTGGAGTGGAAGGCATATAGAATATTGTACAGCCTTAAAGAAAGATGGAGACTTTACCTCCTTTATGTTTACCTGGATGGAGCTAGAAAATGTTCTTCTTAGCAAAGTATCACAAGAATGGAAGAAAAAGTATCCAATGTACCCAGCCCTAGTATGAAACTAATTTATAGCTTTCATATGAAAGCTATAACCTAATTATAGCCTAAGAATATGGGTAGGTGGTAGGGGGAGGGGAGGGGGGGAGGGCGGGGTGTGGATGGGTGGAGGGAGGGTGATTGGTGGGATCACCTCTATGGTTTATCTTACCAGGGTACAAGTGAATCTTTCTAAAAGTAGAATATAAACGTCTTAACACAATAACTAAGAAAATGACATAAAGGCTATGTTAACCAGTTTGATGAAAGTATTTCAAATCGTATATGAAAACACCACACTGTACCCCGTGATTGCATTAATGTACACAGTTATCATTTAATTAAAAAAAACTATAAAAATCTATATAACCCAGTTTAAATAATTTCTTAAGATTGACATCCTTAAGATCCTCACACAATAAAAGTTTCGTTAATAAAACACATGAGGAAAATTATAAGATCTTTGGAAATTGGCATTTCCAGTAACTTTAGATCATGTTATGTAAAAAAGTTTAAGCAATTTAAATTTGACTTTCGTCTTGGTTTCCTGGGCAATTTGTTAGAGAAAGTGAAAATTGTGATGACATTTTATGAACTTTAAATCATTCTTCTCTGAAAATCATGCTGGGAGCTGCCATTTAAAAACAAACAAACACAAATAAAATAACTCAAGAGGAATAAATATGTTGGATTTAAAATGGGCAAATGTTATTGAAGTGAAATATTAGTGGCCAAGACTGATCTCAAAACCAGAGCTCACTTGTCTTTCAAAATGAAAGACACCAGGCACATTTGGCACAGGGAAAATGTGGGGGATTCTGTCTCTTAGATTTTAATGATTGAATGAAATGAACGTTGGTGCCTAAAACACAAATTAACAAAGTCTCTTTGGCCTGATGCTGACCTGTAATCTGATTTCAAATGAGTGAATCGGTGCTGGCCTTGAGTGTGAAACTGCCACATTTTTATTTACTCACTGAACTAAACAAGCAAGTTATAAAAATTCAGAACACTGTTGTTTAATTCTGCCTTAAAATCATGCGATATCTTTTGATTTTTTTAATCTATAAAATGAAGGCGGAAGAACTAGAGGTATACAACATAATAGGTACAGCAAGCATCACGTGTGTCTATCTGTTGCCCATGGCTATTGCATGTCTGGCTTCTAGTGAGTTGGTTGTATGTTGAAGTGTTCAGCCGTGCTAAAATATTCAATATCTTTAGATCAATACTGAATAATAAGTAGAGAGATTTAAAGTCAGAAAGTGCCTGCTCAGCAGATGGTAGCTATGATTACACAGACATAACACGTTGGGCCTGACAGAGGGTTGGAGAACACAGGGGTTTCTTAACAAGTTATATTTTTATGGTGAATATCATAGAATCATAGAGGTTTAGATACTTCCTCTCATCATTTTTGAGCACTCAATATGTATAAAACTGTTTACTTTCATTCATTTGTATGCTTTCATCTAGTAAAAAAGATCTTGTGAGAATCTACCATGTATGAGACATTATTCTAGGTACTAAGAATATAGGTGTGGACATGATCATGGGACCAGCATTAAAGTTGTGTGTGCTGAGAGGCCCGATGGGAATTTATTTAACAAATGAATGAATAAGGTAATTCAAGTAACAATAAATGCAAACAGAGAAAAAAACAGGATGAAGGAGGAGAGACTGAAACAGGTGAGAGACTAAGGGGTGACCACTCGGCGTGTTCAGGAAAGCCTCTCTTTGGAGTGGGCCTTTGATGAGGAAGAGACAAGGGGAGAGCCTTCACTGAAGGAAACAGGTGCAAGGAGTTTTGAGTATCTTATTTTTACATCTTTCTCAATTTGCAAAGGAGGAAACAAACTGTACAAGGTCAACTTGTCCAAAGTAACACAGTGAGAAACTGCCCCGTTCTTGTCTTGAAGTTGTGATCAATCAAACCAAAGTTATGGTTTTAGTTTTCATAGTAAGCTGCTGAGTGGAGATGGGCCATTGGCTCGAGCCCTGCCGGAGCTGGATGCATAATTAAAAAATTTTAATACATTAACAAATTAGGATTAACCTAATACCAAATCATCAGTGATATATTATTAATTGGGAAAAATGACATAAAAATTACAGATCTTGTAGACAGCCCATTTCATTGAAAAATAAAACCAAAAATATACATTTAAATATATATTTGACATAAAATAACCCTTCCTGTGAGGCGAGTCTCCATTTTTCTGACAGAGACACTCTAAATATTTTTTTGTCGCTAAGTTGAATATGTAAATTTTTAGGAATATAGATGAATATAGTCTAATCATAAGCTATTTAGGTAAATTGTTTTCTCCAGCGTTTTTGAGGTATAATTGACAAACAGAAATTGTATGTACTTAAGGTATATAATGTGATATTTTAATATACATGTAGATTGTGAAATGATTACCATAATCAAGCTAATTAACATATCCATCACTTCATGTCATTAACAGTTTGTGTGTGTATGTTGTGAAACCATTTAATATCTACTTTCTCAATAAATTTTAATTATGCAATAGAATATCGTTAGTTGTAGGCACTATGTTGTATAATAAATCTTCAGAACTTACTCATCTTGCATAACTGAAACTCGTTACACTTGGGCCAACATCTTCCCATTTGTCCAACCCCTCAGCTCCTGGTGATCACTGCTGCTCTCGTGAGAGGCTGACTTTTAAAAATATAAGTGAGATGGTCATATGGCATTTGTCTTTCTCTTCCTGGCTTATTTCACTTAACATATTTTCCTTCAGGTCCATCCATTTTGTCACAAATTAACTTATTTCCTTCTTTCTTTCTTTCTTTATTTAAAGAGACAGAGTCTGACTTTGTCACCCTCAGTAGAGTGCTACACTGTGGTATCACAGCTCACAGCAACCTCCAGCTCTTGGGCTTAAGCAATTCTCTTGCCTCAGCCTCCCGAGGAGCTGGGACTACAGGCACCTGCCACAATGCCTGACTTTTTTTTTGTTGTTGCAGTTTGGCAGGGGTTGGGTTTGAACCCGCCACCTTCAGTATGTGGGGCTGACGTCCTACTCACTCAGCCACGGCGCCCCCCTAAAATATTTCCTTCTTAAAAGCCAAATAGTATTCCGTGGTGTAAAAACACACACCACATTTTCTTTGCCTATGTGTCTATCAATTGACACTTAGGCTGATTCTGTATCTTGGCTATTGTAAATAAAGCTACAACAATCGTGGGAGTGCAAATAAATGTCTCTCTGACATACTGATTCCATTTCCTGTGGGCATATTCTCAGAAATAGGATTGCTGGATCATGTGGTAGTTCTAATCTTAATTTTTTGGGAAACCTCCATCCTGTTTTCTTTCTTTTTGAAAAAATTTTTTTTTTGGTTTTTTATTTTATTTTATTTTTTTTTGTTTTTTAATTTTATTTCATTGCTTATTTTTTCTTTTCTTCTTCTTCTCCTTTTTTTTTTTTTTGTCAAGACAGAGTCCCACCCTGTGCCCCTGAGCAGAGGGCAGCGGCTTGGTTGCTCACTGCAACCTCCGACTCCTGGCTTGTGGGCATCCCGCTGCCTCAGCCTCCCAAAGCCGCTGGGATTACAGGCACTCCTTGCGACTCCTGGCTGGGTTTTTCCATTTTTTTCATGAGTTGGGGTCTCATTTTCGCTCAGTCGAGTCTCGAACTCCTGAGCTCCAGCGATTCTCCCTCCTCAGCCTCCCACAGTGCTGGGATTATAGGCGTGAGCCACCGCGCCGGCTCCATCCTGTTTTCTATATTGACTGTACCACTTTATATTCCTACCAACAGTATCTGAGGGTCCTTTTCTGCCACATTCCCACCAGCACTTGTTATCTTTTGTTTTAGCCAATCTAACAGGAGTGTGAGCATCTCGTTGTGGTTTTGATTTGTATTTCCCTAATGATTAGTGATGCTGATTACCTTTCCGTGTACCTGTTGACCTGTAGCATGTCTTCTCTTGAGAAATGTCTGTTCAGGTCCTTTGCTCATTTTAAAATTGAGTTATTTGTTTACTTGCTATTGAGTTGTTTGAGTTCTTCTTATATTTTGGATATTAGCCCCTTACATATGTGGTTTGCAAATATTCTCTCCCATTTTATAAGTTGTTTCTTCACTGTTAATTGTTTCCTTTGCTGTGCAGAAGTTTCATAGCTCAAAGTAATCCTGTTTATCTATTTTTGCTTTTGTTGCCTGTGCTTTGGAGATTATATCCAAAAAACCATTCCCTAGACTGATATCAAAAAGCTTTTCCGGCTCAGCGCCTGTGGCTCAAGTGACTAAGGTGCCAGGCACATACACCTAAAGTGGCAGGTTCCAATCCAGCCTGGGCCCTCCAAACAATGATGGCTGCAACCAAAAAAAAATAGCTAGGTGTTGTGGCGGGCGCCTGTGATCCAGCTACATGGGAGGCTGAGGCAGAGACTCTCTTGAGCCCAGGAGTTGGAGGTTGCTGTGAGCTGTGATGTCACAGCACTCTACCCAGGGGGATAGCTTGAGGCTCTGCCTCAAAAAAAAGCTTTTACTTTATGCTTTTTTCTAGTATTTTTACAGTTTAAGGTCATATCTTTAAGTCTTTAATCTATTTTTGAGTTGATTTTTGTGAAACAGGATTCGATTTTATCCTTCTACTTGCGGCTAGCCTCTGTCCCCAACACCACTTGTTGCAGGGACTGTTCTTTTACCATTGTCTGTTTTTGGCACCTCTGTGAGGATCAGCTGACTCTAAATGCATGGATTTATTTTTGGGTTTTCTTTTCTGTTCTTTTGGTCTAGATGTGTGTTCTTACGCTCGTACCATGACGCTGTACTTATTTTAGCTTTGTAGTACCATAATCAGATGGTGTTATGCCTCCAGCTTTGTTCTTTTTGCTTAAGATTGCTCTGGTTATTTGAGGACTTCTGTGATTCCATATATATTTTGGGATTCTTTGTTCCATTTCTGTGAAAAATACCATCGGCATTTTGGTAGGGATTGCATTGAATCTGTAGATTGCTTAGGGCACTGTGGACATTTTAATAATAACATGAACTCTTCTAAGCTGTGAACACAAGGTCTATTTCCATTTAATTGTGTCTTCTTCAATTTCTCTCATTATAGTTTTCAATGTACAAGTTTTCAACTCTTGGTTAAATTATTCTCAAGTATTTAATTTTGGGGGTAGTGATTATAAATGGGATTTTTTTTTTCAATTTAGTTTTTGCATAGTTTATTAGTGTATGAAGGTGCTACTGATTTTTGTATGTTGATTTTATAATCTGTAACTTTACTGAATTCACCCGTTAGATCTAACAGGATTTGTGTGTGTGTGTGTGTGTGGGGGATATTTAGGGCTTTCTATACATAAGATAACATCACCTGCAAACAGAGACAATGTAATTTTTTCCCCTCTCATGTGAATACCTTTTGTTTCTTTTTCTTTCCTAATTGCTGCGGTTAGCACTTCTTGTGCCAATAAAATACAGTTTCTTTCTTTTTTTTTTTTTTTAAATTTTATTGAATGGTAACTATGTACATTAATGCCCTTCAGGGGTACGGTGTGGGGTTTTCACATGCAATCTGAAATACTTCCATCAAACTGATCAACACAAGCCTTCATGTCATTTTCTCAGTTATAGTTTTAAAACGTTCTGATTCTACTCTTAGAGAGTTTCACTTGTACCCCTGTATTGACATTTTTCTAGAAATAAACTTTCCAGTGCTGAGAGTGGGGTGTTGAAATTCCCACCTATTGTTATATTGGAGTTTTTCTCTCTCCCTTTAGAGTTAATAGTATTTACTTTATACATCAGGGTTCTCTGATGTTAGGTGCATATATATTTACAATTGTTATGTCCTATTGCTGAAGTGATTCATTTGTTATAGAATTATCTTCTTTGTCTCTTGTTACTGGTTTTGACTGAATGTGTCCATTTTATCTAATATAAATATAGCTATCCCTACTCATTTTTGTTTTCTATTTACATGGAATATCTTTTCCATCTCTTTACTTTTACTATATATGTATCTTTACAAGTGAAGTGAGTCTCTTATAGGCAGCATATAGTTGGATCTTGGTTTTTGTTTATTCATTGAAACAGTATATATCATTTAATTGGGGAATTAAATCAGTTTACATTCAAGATTATTATGAATAGGTTAAGACTTACTCCTGTCAGTTTTTAATTGTTTTTTTGGTTATTTTACATATCTTTTCTTTCTTTCTTCTTATCTTATTGTTTATTTTTGAAGTTTGATAGTTTTGACTCCTTTCTTTTTCTAATTTGTGTGTCTATTTTACCACTGAGTTTTATGCTTTTGTGTTTTCATAATGGTAGATATTGTCCTTTTACTTCCAGATACAGAAGTCCCTTGATTGTTTCTTTTTAAGTCTGTTCTAATGGTGATAAATTTTCTCTATTTTTGCTTGTCTGGAAAAGATTTTATTTTTCCTTCACTTCTGAAGGATAGATTTTTGGTTGTAGTATTCTTGGCTCATAGGGCCTTTTTTTTCCTTTTAGTATTTTGAGTATGTAATTTCATTCTTTTCTGGCCTATAAGGTTTCTACTGAAAAATCTTTTGTTGGTCTAGTAGAGATTCCTTTATATGTCACCTAACACCTTTTTTCTTGCTATTTTTAGGATTGTGTATCTTTTGACAGTTGGACTATAGATCATAGTTGTGCCTCATTGAGGGCTTTTGGGGTTGAATCTATTTGGGGAATTTTGTGTTTTCTATGTCTGGATGTTCATATCTCTTCCACCCTTGGAAAATTTTCAGCTATTTATTAAGTAGGTTTTCTGTACCTTTTCTTGCCTTCTGGAATTTTAATAATGTGGATTTTTTTTTTTTTGCTTAATTATGTCCTATATGTACCATAGATTTTCTTCATTTTTATGCTTTTGGTCTGACTGGGTTATTTCAAAATATCTGTCTCCAAGTTCAAAATTCATTCTTCTGCTTGATCTAGTCTGTTAGCAAAATTCTCAATTGTATTTTTTATTTCATTCATTGAATTTTTCAACTTTAACAGTTGTTTAGTTCTTTTTTAAATAATATTTCTGTTGAATTTCTCATTTACGTTATAAATTGTATTTCTGATTTTCTATCTGTATTCTCTTGTATCTCACTCAGTTTCTTTAAAAATCATTATTTTGAATTCCTTTTCAGGTATTTCACAGATTTCCCTTTCTTTGGTGTCTACTACTGTATTCAATTGGAGGCATCATGTTTTCTTGCTTTTTGGTGTTTCTTATGTCATTACATTGATATCTGCATGTTTAGTTGAACAGCCACCTATCCCAATTTTATGGAGTCACTTTTACAGAGAGAGGCTGTTTCTTATAGATGTGTCCTACCTATAGTGTTGATTGAGGAGAATGCTTTGGCTTTGATTCTGAGTATGCACAATAGTGTAGTCATTGTGTGATTTCTTTGGCTATTGTGTCGGTGTTGTCTGTGAATACTTCATTGGCTTAGACTGTGGGTGGTTGTGAAGGCTGTGGTGTGACTTTGCTATGAGCAGGGACTTCCAAGGGGGGCAGTTCTCAGGCCCTCAGGGTGTGTATACTTGGTTGTGGCAGTTTTTCTGGCTGCAGCAAGTGCTAGGTGGCCAGTCTTAGGGCCCTAGATGGTGACAATAGTGTGTGGCAGCTCTAATGTGGTGGGATTGCTGGTGGTAGAGATGGACATGCTGGTCCTCTGACCCTGAAGGTTGCATGTGGGAGCTCTTCTGGTTAAGAGAACAGTATCCCCCTAGTTGTGAGTTTTGAGTGAGCCAGTTCTCAGACCCTGGGTAATGGATATGTTTGTCTTTCCAATTTTGGAGTGACCTCCCCCCACTCTCCTGGACCACCTGTTTCTTGGAGCTCAGGGTGCTGAGTGAGTTTGGATGTCAGGTCACAGTTATATGTCCTGGTCTAGCCAGGTTTGTGTCATAGAAGCCCTTTAGGTGGATTTGATGGGAGAATGTTGAGGCCTCTGGAAAGTGGAAAATGTGGGTTATTGGTCCTCCAGGTAGAATGTACTCTAGTAGTGGGTCTACTCTCAAAATAGTGCTGTACCATAAAACTTGGGTCCCAGGGAGTGAGGAGGACCCAGTGTGAGTTTCTTCTCTGGAACAATGTCATTGCATTGATGTGGTTTAGATGTATGATTCCTCCAAATCTTATGCTGAAATTTGATCCCCAGTATTGAATATGGGGTCTGGTGGGAGGTATTTAGGTTATGAAGGTGGATCCTTTGTGCTTGGCTTCATGGCTTCCCTGTGATAATGAGTTAGTTCTTTTCTGGTTCACACAAGAGCTGGTTGTTTAAAAGCACTTGGCACTATCACCACCTCCTCCTCTTGCTCCTTTTCATACCATGCCTGGTCCATCTATGCCTTTTTCCTTGATTGGGAGCTCCATGTAGCTCTCACCAGAAGCACATTCTGGTGCTATGCTCCTTATACAGTTTTGTGAGTCAAAGAAACAAATATATATATTTTTATAAATTACCTGGTTTTAGGTATTTTTTTAAAAATAGTAATGCAAAACTGACTAATACATGCATGGACTCTAGGCAGCTTCCTTTAGGGCTTAGGGCCTGTGATGACTGTGGGGTTCTTCTGCAGCCAGGATTGTAGATGTCCATGGTGGTAATGGGGATTGCTGGGGTTCTCCCACTTAACTTTTACACCCATGGAGAGTCCCTTTTAGCTCTGAGTTAATCATGACTGGGTGCTTTGTATCCTCTCTAAGATGCCATCCCTAGTTTCTATGCCTTAGAGTGTTTTCGTCATTTTATTGATGAATCTCAGTGTTCTCCCTTAGATACTACATTTGAAATATAATTATTTATTCTTTGTTTTTGTCTCTCCCCAGGGAGAAAAGATTTGGGTTCATCTAGTCAGTCATCTTGATAATATCTAGATTATTTTGTATCATCTTATACTTTTTGATTTTATTGCTGGGTTTTATGGAGCATATGTTATTTTTTTCCTGGTATTTTGAATAGTTATATTCTATTTGTGATTACTTCAAATGTTTTTGAGAACCACATTTCATCTATATAGATCTAATTTTCAATCAAGAGCAAAATTGTATTTAAAACAGTTATTGCACTTTAGGTAAACTTATTTCCTGCATGAATTTTTAAAACATTCTATTTAATAATATATTTTCACATTATTTTATTCAGTTATAATTATTGAGATTTATTTCTGTATTACCTGATTTTAGTGTTGACCAATATTTTTATTTCATCAATCTTTTATTTCCGATATCTTTCTTTTATTTTAGTTTCATTTCTTTGCTCTATGGGGGTATACTTTTATACTTTTCATTTTTAAAAGTAAATATGGATAGCATGCTTTCTTAGTCTTTTCTTACCTAGTATGAATTGGGTGAGTATATAATTTTTGGGTTATAACTCATTTCAGAGGAAAAATATGAATCTGCCTGATTTTTGTTCCTTCACAGAAATCCTATTTTTCTTTATTATATTTTTTACTTTATTAACTTATTTATTTATTTTTGAGACAGAGTCTCACTTTGTCACCCTGGGTAGAGTGCTGTGGCATCACAGCTCACAGCAACTTCAAATTCCTGGTTTCCAGTGATCCTCTTGCATCAGCCTTCTGAGTAGCTGGGATACAGTCATGCACCACTACCCTTGGCTAGTTTTTCTATTTTTAGTAGAGACAGGGTCTCACTCTTGCTGGTCTCGAATTCCTGAGCTCAGGCAATCCACCCGCCTCAGCCTCCCAGAGTACTAGGGTTATAGGTGTGAGCCACTGTGCCTAGCCATATTTTTCTTTCTTTTAAAAATATCTTTGTGGGGTGGCACCTGTAACTCAAAGGAGTAGGGTGTGGGCCCCATATGCTATAGGTGGCGGGTTCAAACCCAGCCCTAGCCAAACACTGCAAAAACAAACAAATAAAAAAAACCTTCGTGCATGTTGAAATTATTTTATTTACATAATTTTTAAAAAGATCATGTCATTTTTATATGAGGATGGATTTTAATTGAACTGATCTGAAAACCAGTGGGCCCTTTCACTGTGTGTATGCATAAGTCTTTTTCATCTGCGTATATTTTGCTTTTAGTTCTTGCTTCTGTTTCTTTTTGTTCTAGTGACATTTGTAGAAATGTTAACTATCTATATATTATCTTTTTATTTTCTTTCAATTTTCTCTCATGGTTTTCTCTTTTCCTTTTCCCTTTGCGGCTGGCATTAATGTTGTGATATTTTGCTTTATTGGTTTTGCTTATTTACTGCTTCTCTTGTGTATTTAATGATTATATTTTTAGTTTTCATTAAATATTAAAAATGCTCGCTTTTATTACATTATTTTATCTCACTGATTTCTAAATTTGTCATATTTTTCTATTGGCTATTTGCCCTAATAGCTTCCTGCTCATTTCATGGGTGTCAGAATTTTTTGCTCTCTGTGGAGAATGTACAACAATTTTCTGAAGTTTTCTTTTGTATCTTACAGTAGACTATTTCTGTAATCTTTAATCTTCCTTTTCTGTTCTACATTTTCCTCCCTAAAGCCCACACTAGTTATCCATCAAAACCTTTAGTTATCTCAAACCTTCAGTTTTTCAGTATTCAAGGATGTTGCCTTCCCTTGGCTTTTGCTCAAGTGTATTTGTGTGGTGTATTTGTGTGGTGATGGGTCAGCTTTACAACCAGAGGGCAAAGTAATGTTAATAGCTCACCTATAATTTCTAGTTTCTTAAGCATTTATCTATAGCAGTGGTTCTCAAATGGGGCAAAATTTTTTCCCAAGGGATATTTTACAATGACTAAAGATGTTTTTGGTTGTCATAACTTGGAGAGGGGTGTATGTGCTGCTGGTATCTAGTGAATAGAGGCCAGGGATGCTGGTAAGTACTCTATAATTCATGGGACATTCTCTGACAAAAGAAAAATTATGCAGCCCAAAATGTTAATCATGCTAAACTTGAGAAACTGATCTATAACATTCTATTTTGCTAAGGTAGCATTTCATCTTAGTCTCTTTATATTCTTTATTATGTGTGTACTCCGATCAATGGAACACGCGTAAAATCCAATTTTCAGCATATATTACTAACATAAATTCTTTAAAAATTTTTTTTTTACTTTTCCGGATGAATCTGCTTTGTATATAAGAATGAAAAATTCCAGGCTGTGATTTGCCATCTCTATCCTATTTTAGTCTGTTTAGTGTTACAGTAACAGATTCCCTGAAACTGGGTGGTGGATAAAGAAAAGAAATTTATTTGGCTCATGAATCTGGTGGTTGGAAAGTTCAGAATTGGCCATCTGCATTTGGTAAGGGCCTCAGGCTGCTTCAATTCAGAACAGAAAGCAGAAAGGTAGCTGGTGAGTGCAAAGAGATCACACAGTAAGAGAGGAAGTGAGAGAGAAGCTGAGGATGCCAGACTCTTACAACCCACTACCTTAGGAACCAATTCATTCTCATGAGAGCAAGAACTCATCCTGAGAGAGGGCAATATATGAGGGATTACCCCCAGGACCTAAACACCTCCCATATTGTTATATTGGGGATCAAATTTCTTTCTTTTCTTTTTTTTTTTTTAATGAGTCATAAACACATAGGTTATGTATACATTAATGCATTTTTGGGTACAATGTGATGATTTTAAATACAATTTGTAATGTTAACATCAAACTAATTAATGTAGCCTTCACCTCATTTACTTAATTATTGTGTTAAGTCATTTATATTCTATACTTAATAGAATTGAAATTTCAACATGTGTTTTGGTGGCAGCAAAGAAATCAACATGTGCAGAGAATTACTGTCTCTCAAAGAATGTAGAAAGAGCAGCGTAACAATGGATAGATTAAAAAAAAAACAAACCCTGTTAAGTTGTTCAGTAAGATATCAGGTATTGATTAGTGTGAACCATGTGCCCCCCCCAAAAAAATAACTTGTTAAGTTGTTCAGTAAGATATCAGGTATTGATTAGTATGAATCATGTTATAGCCCCCTCACTGTCAGGGAAGACAGTGGGGGAGAAATTTCTTAGGGTTTCATAAAATGAAATCTGGATATCTTGAAGCAAGGCTTTGGTTAGACTTTTTTTGTTGCTGATTCACAATTAGCTACATTCCTACTAGACCCTTCTTTCTTTTTCCTTATGAGTTTTGCATTTCCTTTTGTCTTCTGGATGTTTTAGTAAAAGTTGACAAAGGCTGTATTAGGGGCTACTAAGCAGATATACTTTAGAGTTCTACTTGGTTTCTAATAAGTACATGTTATGTCTCCACTACCAAACTCTTAGTTACAGGAGAGAAGGTACTTCATTTATTAGTCTTTGGATCCCTCATGGAATCCTCTACCTAGTGATGTTTGGCCATGATTTATTAAATAATTAGATTTTATCTGCACTCGTAACTTAAACTAGAGACAATTTAGCACATATCTCTTTGGAATTTGCACTGTGGCTGGAGTGAGGGTTAGTGATCTGGCTCCGGTGGTGGGGTTGATAGAGAACCCAAGTAGTGATGCCTATAGATCTAATGTGAACATTTTGAAAGTTGTTTCTGCAAACATTTTAAAGTGTTTCCCCCAGCATCATCAGCAGAAAAGCCCTATGAGGGCCAACAGCAGTGGAAGTTACACCTATTTCCTTTGTGCATTGTACTGGATAGAAATATATTAACCCCAGGACCATCTGGCCAATAAGAAGAAGCCAAGACAGGCACCATAAAAGTGGGGATAGAGCTTTTTTTAAAAAATAACTAGAGAGTAACCTTTCACTTTCCTTCTTAGCTGTTTCTGGGACTCCTCTTTTTGGATGAGTCCTGCAGCAATTATCCCAATGACATGGACTTTGGATTGCCTCAGGGATGCATGTTGTGTTGATATTATATAATGCAATGGCTAGACAATCTTTAGGGCATGTCTGCAAAGTACTTAAGCAGGGAGGGTGAAGGGCAGAAAACATTTCTCACACAGATGAAGAAGAAATTATTATATATCAAATAATTCCCAGCAACATTTTCCTGTGCATTTCCCTCTAAGAGGATCTGTTTTCAGGGGCTGCTGGGTTACTTCTTTGTGCCGTAATTTCCATTTCTAGGTACCTGGCCTCATGAATATGAACTTGAATTTAAATGTAGAAGTGCTGGTTCTTGTCTTGACTGGCACTCATCAGCTGTGTGATATTGAATAAATATCTTTCCCTCTCTGGGCCTCATTTGACTTATGTGTAAGTTTAATTCTGATTCTGTGACATGGGTGGCTTTTCTTATCCTTATATAGAAATAGGTTTTCAGTGAACAACTTTGGCAGGGCTGTTGAGAGTTTGGTCGTGCTAGCAAGGTGGGGTCAAACCAGCTGCTGAATATATGTACGAGAACAAAGCTGCTGCTTTTGCTTTCTGTCTTCTGCTTTTTCAACTCCTTTTTTCCCCTTATCCCCTAGAAGATTGTGCATATGACTGATTCCACCTACTGTCTCTTAAACACTTCCCTGCAAGTCACTGAAAATCCAAGCGTGCTGTAGTCCCAACCTGATTGCATTGTTTTTTAAACATTAGAGTCATCCTCACCTAGTGGGGTATCAGAGTCAGCCACTATCATAAAGAAGCATGATACTATGTACACTATTATATGTTTGAACATTATACCGTGCACTTATTATGTGACAAGAATGGTACTAAGGGCTTTGTTTAAATAATACCACGAATAATACTTACCCATATTGTACTGTATGCTACTGCCAGCTACTGTTATAAATACTTTACATACGTTTTAGATCACTGAATACTTGCACCTTCCAGTCACAGTAGATGCTGTTATTATTAGCATTTTATAGAGGATGAAACTGAAGCACAGAGAGGTTAAGTGACTTTTCCAAGGTCACACAGCTAGTAAATAATAGCACTTGCCTCAAACCCACATGTTCTCACTACAGAGTCTCTGCTTTTAAGCACTATGTAGTACAAAGGCCATTGTCTTTTTTAGTTCTCTCAACCCTGACAAGTATTTAAAATGTAATTATCATTGTATTACAGATAGGCAAGCTGAGTTTTAAAGAGGGTAGGTAATTTGCTTTAGGTTGTATAGCTAGAACTAGGATTTAAACTCAGGTATGGGTGATTTTAAGCCTAGGCTTTTAATCACTGCATCTTGTCAGCAAATGCTTCCTCTCTCTGACAAACAGCCTGGTAAGATAGCTCCATCAGATCTTATCATGTCTACTCGTCAGATGAGGCTCAGAGAAGTGAAGTATCTCACTTAAGATCCCACAGGTCTCTGTACTTGCTTTCTCAGCCCCTGCTGATTCATTCACACCCCCATCCCAAAATTGACTATCTTGGTACCCACATTCAGAGGCAGGGCTAGCCGTGGAAATCTCTACAGCAGAGAAAACATAGTGGCTGGCATCCTCACTCAGGTGAAAGGGACAGATATGAGATGCGTTTTTCTAAAAGCAGCCTTCCATAAGGGAGATGAGGACAATATGAAGACATAAAGTCTCTGGGAGGGAGGAGGAGGCATGATGGATTGCGGAGAGTTTGTGCAGAGGCGGGAGGCTGAAGTCGTTGACGTCAAACTCAAACCTCCAGCTGCACAATTTTAACTGGCTCGGTTTAATGCACACCTTTTCCGCATTGAATCAATTTTCTCTGTACAGTTGGGCTTCCTGCAGCGCAGATACATTTCTATCCCAGCCCCATTGCCAAGAGTCCAGTTCCCATCCAGGGAAGGGGGTGGGGGGTTGGATCTTAACACATCTCGCTGAGGGCTGTAGAGCAGCCCCGCACCAAAGCCGAGGCAGACGCACACATGTGCGAGAACTGCACGGGCTGGGTGGCCGGGGCAATACAGCAGACGGAGGGTGCCGGGCTCCAGCTGGGGCCCGAGTGGAGACCTGAGCCCCCTTACACCGTGTCTGCCACCTCCACCACCTTCTTCAGCATTGCCTGGCAGCCCTGTTGCCTTTGGTCCAGGCAGAAGAGAGCTCTGCAATGACACTTCTAGCGATGAGACCAAGTGCATAGCGTGGGAGCGGGGAGCGAGAGAGGACCGCCGCAATGCGGAGGCGGCTAAGGCAGTTCTCTGGGCTCTCATGCTGGGGGCGGAGAAAGGCAAAACAGAACGGGTGGGTGACCTTTCCAGAGTTGGACAACTGGTCAGCAGTGGCGTTCTTTCAGCCTCTTTTCTTTTATGGGGTAGGAGACAGATGGGGGTGGGGTGGGGTGGACAGATCTGTTATTCCCGTAGATCTGGGACGATTCAGAATGAGAAAGAAGTCAGGGATCAGGCAAGAGCTGGGGATGTCAGAAATGGGTGACCTCCCTGACTCCAGTCATTAGGGTATTTCCAAATCACCATAGAGACTCTGAGGTATTTTGGACTGTGAGGTTGAGGGAGAGGGATGCTGGTCCTTTTATTTTATGGCTGGGGACATAAAATAAATGCCTAAGAGTAAAACTTGAGTTTGAGCAAATGGGGCTTTCCTTCTTGCTGACGCAGAATTTGCTGTGTGATCTGTGTGAATTATGTCACATGCCTGGGCCTTCTCTGACTGGGGCACTAGCTGCTCTGCTGCCTTTGCAGGGCTGGCACAGGGATCAAAGTATGTCACAAGTAGAGATTTTCCATAACGTCACCAAGATGGCAAAGCCCTCACCTGTTCTTTGTGGAGACCTGTAGCATGACAAATAGTGAGGGCTGAGGTCAGAGACATTTCACATCTCTCCCAACTAGGAGTTCATCTTGGCCCTCTCAGGCATGGTGAGGGAGGTCTCGTGTAGGTAATGAAGCATACAGAGCCAGAGTGAGTTCTCCAAGGTCACACAGTGGGATGGACCTGTAGGTTTTGTTGGCCGGGTTGTACCTATTTGATATGGTTTGGATATCTGTCCTCTCCAAACCTCATGTTGAAAATTTGATCCCTAGTTGTAGAAGTGCAGCCTGGTTTGAGGTGTCTGGGTAATGGAAGCAGATCTTTCATGAATAGCTTGGTGCTGTCCTTGCAGTAATAAGTTCTTGCTCTATTGGTTATGACAAGATCTGATTGTTTAAAAGAGCCTGGTACCTCCTTGTCTCTCTTGTACACTCTCTTGCATGGACACACCTGGTCCCCCTTCCAATCTTCTGTCAAGGTTGGAAGCTTCCTGAGGTCCTTACCAGAAGCAGACGCCGGCTCCATGCTTCTTTTACAGCCTGCAGAACCATGAGCCAAATAAACCTCTTCTCTTTGTAAGTTACCTGGCCTTAGGTATTTCTTTATAGCACTGCACATGTATTAAGACTCAACTAGTCAGGATTGCCCTCCTAAAGTCTTGAACAATTGTGAGATTGTCTATGCTGGGGCAAAAGTTTCCTTGCTACCCCTGGCACAATCAGCTTTTCCCCCTGATGTTCCCACCTGAACATTGGTTATATTTACTGTCCCAGCATGTGAATGATTCTCTGTGACACTTGATGGGCATCCATAATCAACAAATGTGATTGACCACAAAATGGGCAGTAGACCCAGAGAAGAATGGAGCTGCTGGCCCAATACCCTCGTTTTACTACGATACCAGCTTCTGTTTATTCATCACTTACTATGCACCTATGCTGTTTGAATCCTTTACATGGATTGTCTCATGCAATTCTGTGAGGTAAGGACCTTGATATTACCTTTGTAAATGATGATATTGAGTTGTATAGAGGTAAAGCAAAGACCAGGATCATACAGCTAGGAGCAGAAGAGCCAGAATTTGAGCCTAGGTAGGGGAAGCTATTGGCCAAGGAGACTTAGCAAGTGGCAAGCTGGGCCTGGAAACAGTATTTCAGAGCTGGAAAAATGTGTAGGTTTCTCAGCATTAATCTCTTTCTTGCACAGATGAAGATGTTGTGGTGCAGAGAGCTTGAAGCCTGCCCAGAAGTTCCCTAGTGAGTCCCTGGCAGAATTGGTATGCAAATGCATGTCTCCTAATTACCTGCTAATGCCCTTTCTGTTACTTAGGCTTCTTAAGTCCAGGTAAGATTCAGTGACTTCATTAGTCATTCACCTCTTTAAGAAACTAGAGAAAGAAAGAGAACTGGCACATTCTCTCTTCTGAGGATCCAAATGAGACAGCTAATGAGACTGGCTCTTAAAAACAGGTGAGTCTTTGGGCTAATAACAATAATCATGTGGGCAGAAACCCACAATCAACTTTATAGACCCGGAAACATGCCTAGCCAAAACAACAGACGCATGGGAAAACAACAATTTAAGTAGAAAAAGCTGTTTTGCCCACTTTTCCATCCTATGATGGAATGTTCCAGGGTAAACATGGGATGGGAAGATGTGAAGGCATGAATATAGTTGGTCTTGATTTCTATGGTTTCTCTTAGTGTGAACGTTTCTCCATTCGGAGTGGTTTGCCATTGTTTAAAGATTTGAATTTTAGCCGGTGTGGTTGAGTAAACTTGTAGTACCAGCTGCTTGGAAGGCTGAGGCAGGAAGACTGAGCCTGGCAGTTTGAGGCTGTAGTGTGCCATGTTCATACATGCATATAGCTACTGTGCTCAAGCCTGGCCAACATAGTGAGACCTTGTCACTTAAATTTGTTGTTGAATTTTTGTACATTGCATGGTTGATATTTATGCCTATGGCCATCTGTTGTTAATACAAAAGATCCTGTTTACTGTTTTCTACTTGTGAGAGTCTTATGGGATTTTCAAAGTTAATTTTGATCAGACATTGTCTTCACCCTCTGCTCTAATTTTGGGAACAAATTCTACCTGCACGCATCCCTGAAAGGCTTCCTCTGCTGTACAAATGGCTCCTAAGCCAGATTTCTGCAGTGTCTGATACTGCACATGATGCACTTGTTTAAAGCAATGAAGACTCATGGGAAGACAAACCTTAGTAAGTCAATAATACTTTAGCATGGACTGCTAAAGCCTGAGGGGATAGGTTATGGTACAGATACATTTTGATTATGGGAGATAAATGAAGAAAGGGATGAGGAATATGGAAGACTAGATTAAGGCTAGTGAGCCCAAAGAGATGAGAGAAGGCAAAGCCAATATTCTTCATCTTACAGTTTTCTTCAGGGCAACCCTATCCATGCTTCCTTACCCAAACATTTTTGTTTATTTTTCCCTCTGTCTCTAAAGTTAGCACCTGCTATTTGCGTCCGGCTTCTTTTTGCCCTTCTTTCTGCTTTGAGACCTGAATTGCTCCTTTTTGTAGGCAGTGATTCTTAATTTCATTATCTGTATCATTAAGTATATCATGAAAACTGTGCAGCCTCTTTTGAGAAGTATGTGCATATTTCTGAAGTTTTACCCAGAAATTCAGAGGTCCTTTGACCCTCAAGGTTAGAAGCCACTATTCAGCCTAGTGAAAAGTATAATGAATGTGGAGTTAGGTAGGAGGGTTAGGTCCTAGCTCTGGTTTTTACCAATAGCTCACTGTATTATTTTCCATTAAAATGAGGGCAAGTCTATCATGAATTTTTTCACTGATAGAATCAGAGAGAGGACCCAAGATGATGTGGGTTTCAAACTCTAATCTTCAGAGAAAGCCTGGAAGAAGGAATTGGGGATGGAGGAGCAGACGAATGGCTCTGCTGGTGGGGCTTCTCCCTAGTTTTGAATCTGAGCAGCCTCTAGACCCTGGATATTCTGTCTAGTTACCACTGGGAATCTGAAGGGTTCAGTGCTAGCTGGCCAGTCCTCTTAGTTCTTCAAGGAGTGGGAGGGAGTGGTGAGCCTTCCCTTTGGGGTTAGTGACTCTCAGAGTCCCTGAACATGCTTGAATATTCATGTGCTGTCTTTTGCCTTTCTGCATTGTTCAGTCTTTCCAGCTGGCCTGTCTCCTGGGTCTGAGCCCCCAGCTCTTTTAGGAGAAGGTCAGGCTCTATCCTGCTGTGCGGGACAGGTCAGTTTTGTTTGACTCTTTGAAAAGAATAGTGCCCAGGTTGAAGAGGCAGGGGGCGGGGAGAGACTAGGGAGAGGACTCTAGTTCAGCTGTGGCCTTTTTGAGAGATGAAAGGAAGATTTATGATGACATTTGTCAACTAGAAGATGGATGGAGATGCCCAGACTGTGAACTCTGTTTGATGTAGAAGCTTATGGTAATAAATAGGGTTCCTGGAGATGTTGCTGTTGGTGGTGGGGATCACCTCTCCTAACCGAGATGGTTCCCAAGACCCCTCCTCTTTCTCTCTCCTTTAATAGGCATCCTTTGTTCCTCTGCTCAGTCTGTCAATCTGTTTCAGGCATAGCCAACTACTGATTGATTATCTTTGTTGGTGAAGGGGAGTGTCATGATGCTGAGAAGAGAAGAAACATTTCATGTTCATGTCTTGGATAAATGAAACAATGGAAAATGCAGAAACAGTTTATTTTGGCTTCAGAATTTTCATGCTTTGAACTATTTGGAACAGCTTATGTTCATATGATTGCCTCTTATTTTATATCTACTCTTGATTTCTCCTCATTTAGCACTACCTACCCTGGAGCTAGAGGACACCGAAGTGCCTGAAAATGCTCCCAAAGAATGTCCCAAAGACTGCTAGATGAGCTATTCCCACTGGGGAAAGTCTATGAAAACAAAACTGTGTAATCTAATATTTTTGGTAAACACTGTATATACGTTGTGGCCTTACTGCTCATGAAAAGGTTTTAAAAGTCCTGCAGTAAAAAATCTGGTTAAAAATTTCTCAACCTTTTTTGATTGCAGATGATTTCTTTTTTTCTTTTTTCATTGTGCTCACTAACCCACTGCAGGCTTAGCACTATTCAGAACTTACTTAGGGACGCCTTCATGTTAATGAGGGGAATTGGCAATGGCTAGTGTCCAAGCCAACCCTGTCCTCCCAGTGGAGTGGGATTAGATATTTCTTAGCTCACCACTGTGCAGATTTGATGTGTGACTTTTACAAACGTTTTATATATTCTTTTTTTTTTTTTTAATAATCCTGCTATGTATAGGGTTTATCCTGTTTAAAATGGGCTGGAGGGTGGTTACAAATGGATCTGTTGTGGTAACACTTTCGTTTAAAACCTCTTCACTGAAGTACAATCAATCTATGGTAAACTGCACATATTTTGAGTGTACAATTTGATACATTTTGGCATAAACGTCATCTGTAAAACATTCTTATGAACACAATAACAAGCATATCTCTCACCCTCAAAGTTTCCTCATGTCCCTTTTTAATCTCTGCCTTCTGCCCTGCCCATTCTTGTGCTGTCTCTCCCTTTCCTCATCCCCAGGCACCCACTGATCTGCTTCCTGGCAATGGACTCATTAGCATTTTCTAGAACTTTGCATATATGAAATTATAAAATGCAGTATGTAACTTTTCCTTTTGGATTGGCTTCTTTCAGCATTATTTTGTGATTCATCTATGATGGTATATACATAATGTTAATATAAATATAATTTATTCTTATTGCCGAGTAGTATCCTATAATATGGAATTTGTTTATTTATTCCCTTGGACATTTGGGTTGTTTTTAGTTTTTAGCTATCATATATAAAACTGCTATGAATATTTGTTTACTCCAAGTCTTTCTATGGACATATGTTTTATTCGGACTCATTTTACTTGATCATGATATACCACTCTTCTTATATATTATTGGCTTAGAGTGGCTAAAATTGTGCTAAGAATTTTTGCATCAGTGTTCATATTGGTAGTTTTTTTTTTTTTTTTTTGAGACACAGCCTTAAGCTGTCCCCCTGGGTAAGAGTACCGTGGCATCATAGCTCACAGCAACCTCCAACTCCTGGGCTCAAGTGAGTCTCCTGCCTCTGCCTCCCAAGTAGCTGGGACCACAGGCGCCCGCCACAACGCCCGGCTATTTTTTGGTTGCAGCTGTCATTGTTGTTTGGTGGGCCCAGGCTGGATTCGAACCCACCAGCTCCGGTGTATGTGGCTGGTGCCTTAGCTGCTTGAGCCACAGACACTGAGCCATATTGGTAGTTTTCTTTCCTATTATGTCTTTGTCTAATTTTGTATTATAGTAATGCTGGCTTCACAAAACAAGATGGGAAGTATTCTTTCCTATTTAGTTTTCTGAAGTTTGTAGAGAATTGGTACAGTTTCTTAACTGCTTGGTACCATTTACCATTAAAGCTATCCATGCTTGGTGTTTTCTTTGTGGGAAGATTTTTAACTATAAATTAAATTTCTTTAATAGATACATCATAGTTTTGTCTCTCTATTGTTTTGTGAACAAACTTTGGTACTTCATGTCTCCCAAGGTATTTGTCCATTTCATCAAATGATTACATTTGTTTACATAAAGATTTTTAAATAGTTCTCTATTTTCCTTTTGATATAGTGTGACTCTATAAGGGTATTGCTTCTTCACAATGTTGGTAATTTGTATCTTCTCTCTTTTTCCTTTCATTAGTCTGGCTCAGAGTTTATCAATTTTATTGTGATGAACAGGTCTTTAGTTTTATTAATTTTTCTCTTTTGTTTCCTATTTCATTGATTTCTGCTTTGGCCCTTATTTCAAGGAAATTATTTTCTCCTTTTCTAATATAGATATTTAGTATATATGTTTTCCTCTAAATATTCCTTTAGTTGCATCCTATAAATGTACATTTGATGTGCTATGGTTTCAATTTCATTAGCTTGAAAATTTATAACATCATATGTAATACCTAATTTCCATTTTGATTTCTTCTTTGGCACCTGGGTCATTTAGAATCATATTAATTACTTTTTAGATATTTAAGTATTTTTCAGTTATCTTTGTGTTATTGAATTCTAATTTAATTCTGTTATGATCAGAAAATTGGCCTTATATGAAATGAGTACTTTTAAATTTATTGTGACTTGTGTAATGGACCATCATTTGTTCTATCTTATAAACATTCTCTGTGCACTTACAAATAACATGTAGTCTACTGTTTTGGGGTGGAATGTTCTATAACTGTCAGTTAGATCAAGTTGTTTGATAGTTTTGTTCACATCTTTTATATCCTTATTGATTTTTGGTCTACTTGTTCTACTAAATATTGGGTAACTTTAGCAAGGGTATTGAAATCTCCGAGTATAATTGGGGATTTATTTATTCCTCCTTAAAGTTCTGTCAGTTTCTGCATTTTGGGGATGTATTATTGAGTGCATAAATGTTTAAGATCGTTGTTTTATCTTGATAGATCTACCCTGTAATTTTTTGAAGTGAATTTCTTTATCCCTAGTGATATCTTTGCTCTAGAATATATTTTGTCTGATATTAACATAACCATACCAGATTTCTTTTTATTAGTTGTTAGCATAGTATGTATTTCTTTTTACTATTTTATTTTTCTTATTGTTATTTATTTATTTATTGTTGGGACTCATTCAGGATACAAAGAATTAGGATATACTGATTGCATTTATTAGGTATAGTCCCTTTTATAATAGTGTCCTGCACCCAGGAGGTATGCCATACACTATAAGCCCCATCCCTACCTTTCTCCTTTCTTCCCGTTCCCTCATTCCTCTACTCCTGCCTTGTATTAAATCATCTACAACTGCCTTCATATTAGAATTGAGTACATTGAATTCTTGCTTCTTCATTCTTGTGATGCTTTACTAGGAAGAGTGCATTCCAACTCCATCCAGGTTAATACAAAAGAAAGATGTAAAGTCTCCATCTTTCTTTCTTTTCTTTTTCTTTCTTTCTTTCTTTCTTTTTTTTTTTTTTTGAGACAGAGTCTCACTGTGTCACCCTTGGTAGAATGCCATGGCATCACAGTTCACAGCAACCTCAAACTCTTGGGCTTAAGTGATTCTCTTGCCTCAGCCTCCCAAGTAGCTGGGACTACAGGTATCTGCCACAACACTTGGCTATTTTTTTGTTGCAGTTGTCATTGTTGTTTAGCTGGTCCAGGTCAGGTTCGAACCCACCAGCCTTGGTGTATGTGGCTGGCGCCATAACCACTGTGCTACAGGCCCCAAGCCAGTCTCCATCTTTTTTAATCGTTTAATAGTATTCCATGGTGTACATATACCACAGCTTGTTAATCCATTTCTGGGTTGTGGGTATTTAGGCTGTTTCCACATTTTGGTGATTATAAATTGAGCTGTGATAAACAGTCTAGTGCAAATGTCCTTATGATAAAATAATTTTTTTCTTCTGGGTAGCTGCTTAGTAATGGGATTTCAGGATCAAATGGAAGTTCTTTGAGGATTCTCCATTCTTCCTTCCAAAACGGTTGTATTCCTGCTCTTCACATCCATGCCAGCATCTGCAGCTTTGAGACTTTGTGATGTGGGCTATTCTTATTTAGTATAGGTGATATCTCAGGAAGGTCTTGATTTGCATTTCTCTGATAATCAGGGACAATGAGCATTTTTCAAATGTTCATTAGCCATTTGTCCTTCTTCATTAGAGAAGGTTCTATTCATATCTCTTGCCTAATGGTAGATGATTGTTTACTCTTTTTCTGTTAATTAATTTGAGTTCTCTATAGAGTCTAGTTATCAACCCTTTGTTACATTTGCATCATGCAAACATCTTTTCCCATTCTGACTGTTGTCTTTTTGCTTTATTTCTTGTGTCCTTGGCGGTGCAGAAGATTTTCACTTTAATTAAGTCCAATTTATTAATTTTTGTTGTTATGATGTGATGGCTGAAATCTTTGTCATAAAATCTTTCCCCAGTCCAACATCATCAAGAGTTTTCCCTGTACTTTCTTCTAAGATTTCTATTGTTTTGTGTCTTAGATTTAAGTCTTTTATCCACCCTGAGTCAATTTTTTGTAGTTGGTGAAAGGTGTGGGTTGAGTTTCAGTGTTTCACATGTGGTTATCTACTGTGTTTCCCCAAAAATAAGAACTACCCAAAAAATAAGCCCTAGCAGGATTTCTATGCATTTGTTAAATATAAGCCCTACCCCGATAATAAGACCTAGTGATGAGTGTGGCTATGTAGCATATCTGCATAGCCACGCCATGCATTTCAGCACAGAGCAGTAAGGAAGACTAGAATACCTTTTATCTGTCACAGCTCCTTTCTCGGAACCATTGGCACTTGTGCGGGTACGTGTGTGGTAACCACAGTCGCAGGCATCCTATTGCGAATGTGTGAATGGCTAGGAGAAAGGAGTTCACACATCACTAGCGCCAGCCCCACCAACAAGGTCAGCTGCCCCTGTCAGGTTCCAGAAGAAGATGACTTAACTGTATTTGAATAAATGTAGATTGTTGTATTATACTTAATAAAAATAAGACATCCCCTGAAAATAAGCCCTAGTGTGTCTTCTTGAGAAAAAATAAATATAAGACAATGTCTTA
>CAUYQV010039033.1:0-54699 GCA_963574575.1 Galagoides demidoff | reverse complement strand
TATACATGTATATATGTATATATATACACACACATATATATACACATATACACAGAGAGAGAGAGAGATTCTTGCAGCTTTTAGTGATTGAGACAACCAAATTTCCAAAGTCTGTATACTTCCTATGGCCACTTGCCAATTTATAACAAATGACTCAGGACTATAAAAACTTAAGGTTTAGGAGTCTCTTTGTTTTTAACTGTTTTTAATCATGGTCTCTGGTTGTCAGGAATAGTCCTGCTGGAAATAGTCTTCCCAAAATCCTAAACCAGCTTTAGAGAAAATGAATCCTGGTTCTTCACTGACAGAGAGGAGGAAATTTGGGGTGAACAAATTTGGAAGACTATTGTCTTTATGATTTCTCTTCTTAACGCATCTATTAACAAATAACTAGACTTATTTCTGGGGAGTCTGAGGTCTAGTTTTCTGAGAAAATATAATAAAGTGTGAAGGGCTAAAAATGAGCCCCAGCCCAAAAGGGAGGCTGGAAGCATGGATGTTTCACTCATTGAAAACTGAATCTCCATATCCTGTTAGAATGACTGACAGGGGCAGATGGCTTGGGTGACGTCTTTAAGAAAAAGAGTAAAAAATTAGGTACAAAATGAATATTATTCAGAATAAGAAAAACCACAAAATGGGAATGTTTTAAAGTTGACAAATAGACATTCCAAAAAATACCTCACAACACTTCATTAATATATATCTCTTAACTGTTTTTATTTCTTGTGATTTTTTTTTGGGCTATCTGCTCTTTGATCACCTCTTCATGTAACAATGATTAATTTAGTGTTTCCCTTAACATGAGGAATAAATATTTAAATTATTATTATTATTATCAATTCATTATTGATTCTTTCAGAATCAAACTTTGTTTAGTTATTTCACCATCAACTTTTGTGACAGTTATGAAATCTGAGACAAATGCTAAGGATTGTCATGTGTATATGCTGTGCATGTAGAAACATTTCTGCAGGCAGTCTACGGTGTCAGCTTAGGCTCATTTTAAATCTTGTTTCTCCTCTGCATTCATTATGGTTCTCCAGAGAGACAGAACCAACTGGCTCACATGATTATAAAGGCTGAAAAGTCCCAGGGTAGGCCATCTGTAAGCTGAAGAACCTGGGAGGCTGGTAGATGGTGTAGCCCAAGGCCAAAGGCCTGGACCCTGCATTTGATGCTGTAACTCTGAGGTCAAAGGCTGGAGAACCCAGGACACTAGTGTAAGCAAAATCCAGAAAACCTTGAGTTCTGATGTCCAAAGACTGTAGGAGAAGAGGGCACATCAGCTCCGAGAGAGACAGAGAAATTGCCTATTTGTTCTTTCCAGGCCCCAAACTAATTGAATGGATGCCTGCCCACATTAGGGTACATCTTCTGCACTTAGTCCCCTGACAGTCTGCTCTGGAACCACCTCCTAGAGACACTCAGAAATAACCCTTAACTAGTTTTCTCTGTTTTCCTTAATCTAGTCAGGCTGACAATTAAAATTAACATCCCCTATTACCCAAATACTTCTGCTGCATAGAGGAGGAAGGACTGTTACTACAAGTGATTCTTACATTAGCACAGCTAACATTAGCTTAGTTACAAACAAAAGAGACCATGAACCACCCAAAAACATCCCACAAAAGCCGATCAAAACGTACCCTCAATTCAACTTTGATTTACCAAGAGTTTATAAATGTCTGTAGTCACTACAGGACACCTTGTGAGTGAAGGGCCCTCAATCTTAACTTCATTAGTTTTGTGGAAAATTATAACTCTGATTATTGCCTAAGATGGAAAGAAAAATGAATAATAATATCAACAAAATACAGACACCTTACTGGAGAGTGACCTTCTGGAGGACAAACATGATGGCTGCTACTATACTCAATATTTTAAATCCAATTAAACTACATGCATAAAGGAAGACAGAGAATATTTTTAAACATATGTGTTAAGCTATCATTAAGAAACTGATGGCACATTCACTATTTTGATATTTTCAAGGGATCTATGTAATTTCTTTAGTCCATCCAGCTGAATTATCTCAATGTTATGATTAGTGCGATAAATCTGAGAAACAGAACAATTTCGGAAGCAGTTTCTGTTTGCCAGCCAAGCAATGAAAATACTGTTTCATCTTCTACTGTTTGTTTCTCACATGGGGGGTAATTTTGAGAGAGCCATTTCCTAAAAGTTTCCTCCCAGTCTCTCCCCTCCCCACCCAGGAATATTACAGAGAAGAGGAGGTGGGTAAATTCACACCTTCCAGTGTTTTAAAACTTGGTTCCTTTGTACTCTAGATGGAGCACTTAGCCTTCTGCTTTCACTTTTTGTTTCATCAAGACTGAATTACAGTCCTGGAGGATATAGGAAAGGCTTTCTTTAGAAGGTTTTATTGGTGGTCTTCAAAAATAACGAAGGGATTTTAACTATCTCATATAAAACGGTTCCTTCTATCCAAGTTGCCATGTTTGTGTGTTTCAATGATTATATTTCCAAAGCACGTTTGTCCCTGTGTTTCTGGTTCATAACATAAGAAATGAAGGTGTTGCTTAGTTCCTTATTATTTAAGTGGTCCAAAGAACACATTTTTAAAAGAGTCAAAAAAAAAAAATACAACCAACTACAGTGATGGAAATTGACAAGCTTTGACATCATTAACGCACACAGTTGGCACATGTATGTGGACGTAGTATTGTCCAAGTTGGTACTAAATTTAGTGTCACGGCTGAATATTGCAGAAAAAATGGTTTTCAGCAGATTGACAATGTTTTTGTTCTCTCTTTCTTTTAAATTGGATTTGTGTATCCCATAAATCCTACAGTGATAAGATATTGTGAGTTCTTGTTTCTAGAGGCATTAAATAAAAGAACACTAGAGCAAAGGTACCTTAATATTTTGCATTAGCCAGCAAATGAGCCCAACTTCTAAAATTTAAAACTATAAAGCTTCTATATAACTAATGACTTATTTTTCTGGACAAAAATTAAAAAAAAAAAGATTTCTATAGCCATAACATAAAGAAACCTAGGATTTATAGGACTCACAAATAATTATTAATGCTTTGATCAAATTTGTCAGCTTTTTATGTGGTTTGTGCTAGAAGAATGATTTATTTCTTAAATATAAAAGTGAGGTGGATACTTTTCCCTGGTGCATTTCTTCTGTGATCCAGGGAACAGTCCAGCTTCACATGTAGTAAATTACATTGGTAAGTACTGGGGTTTATTCAACTCGGCCACATAAAATCACCAACACCCTTTCCACACAGAACTGAGATGCCCCTAAATAGCCATAATCAGTGTGTTCTGCTCCCTAAAGTAAAATAGCCATGAGATTGAAAAAGAAGTTTCTATCTTCCAGCTTTGAAAGAAGCCATTTGCCCTTACGTGTTTCCTGTGAGGCTATGAATGCATTTATCTAGAGTAATTTTTTTTTTTGGGCTGAGGTCACCTGAAAAACAATGCCTTTTAAAACATCAATCAATAGTATAAAAACTGGATGCCTTCTCTGACCCTCCAGGCATTGAAACTGGTCCCCTATGCTCCTTCCTGTAGCACCTCAAGCATAGCCACCCACCAGCACTGAACTCACACCTCATTTTATTGCATTTCGCTTTATTGCACTTCACAGACACTGCATTTTTTACAAATTGAAGATCTGTGATAACCCTGCCCTGAGATAGTCTATCTGCACCATTCTTCCAAGAGCATGTGCACATTTCATGTCCCTATCTCACGTTTTGCTAGTTCTTGCTGTATTTCAAATATTTTTGTTATCATTATGTAGATAATAATGATCTGTGATCATCAAGCTGTGATATTACTATTCTAATTATTTTGGGGAAGCACAAACTGTGCCCATATAAAACACTGACCTTAACGGATAAATGCATGTGTTCTGATTGCTCCTGTGGCCCAGTCTTTCCCTATCTCCCTCCCTCTGTTCCCTCCCATCTCTCTGCCTCCCTGTTCCCTGAAACAACAATACTAAAATGAGGCCAGTTCTTAACCCTATTATGGCCTGTAGTTGTTCAAGTGAAGGAAACAAAGAAAAAGATTCACCTGTCTCTCACTTCAAAAGCTAGAAATGATTAACATGTTGAAAGCTGAGATAGACCAAAAGCTACACCTCCACTTAGCCAAGTTGTAAATGTAAAGAAAACGTTCTTGAAGAAAACAAAAGTGAATACACAAATGCTAAGAAAGTGAACTAGCATAATTGCTGACATGGGGAAAGTTTTAGTGGTCTAAATAGAAGAAAAAAAACAACCAAAATATTACTTTAAGTCAGAGCCTACTCTGGAGCAAGGACTTAACTCTCTTTAACTCTATGAAGCCCGAAAGACGTAAGGATGTTACAGAAGAAATATTTGAAGCTAAATTTGATTTGGTTCATGAGATTTAAAGAAAGAAGCCATGTTCAAAACAGAGACTGTGCAAAGTGAATAAGCTGGTACTGATGTAGATGCCTCAATGAGTTTTCCAGAAGATCTAGCTAAGATAATAATTGAACATCTTTTCAATGTAGACAAGGCAGCCTTCTGTTGGAAGAAGATGCCATGCCAGAATTTCATAGATAGAAAGGAGAAGCTGATGCTCGGTTTTAAAATTTCAAAGGACAGGCTGACTCTTTTCTTAAGGGCTAATGCATCTGGTGATTTTAAGTTGAACCTGGTGCTCATCTACCATTCCAGAAACTCTTGAAAATTATGCTAAGTCTATAGATCTGTAGTCTATAAATGAAACAACAGGGCAAAGTCTGGATGGTAGAACATCTCTTGACAGCATGGTTTACTGACTATTTTAAACTCACTATTGAGACCTACCACTCAGGGAGAAAAAAAAAGGATTCCTTTCAAAATATTACTGATGGTTGACAAGCACCTGGTCACCGAAGAGCTCTGATGATGGAGAGGTACAAGGAGATTCATGTGGTTTTCATGCCTGCTAATACAACATCCATTCTTCAGTACACGAATCAAGAAGTCATTTTGACTTTCAAGCCTTATTATTTAAGAAATAACATTCCATAAAGCTATACCTACCACAGATAGTGATTCCTCTGATGGATCTAGATAAAGTGAATTGAAAATCCTCTGGATAGGTGCCTTCATCATTCTAGATGCCATTAACAACTTGTGATTCACGGAAGGAGGTCAAGGAAGATATTGGGTGCTTGGCTGAAGTTAATTCTAACCATCATGAATGACTTTGAGGGATTAGAGACTTCAGTGGGGAAAGCAGTTCCAAATGTGGCAGAAATAGCAAGAGAACTAGACATAGGAGTAGAGCCAGAAGATGTGAATGAATCATGGCAATCTCATAATAAAACACGAATAGGTGAAAATTGTTTCTCATGGATGAGCAAAGAAAATGGTTTCTTGAGTGGGAATCTACTTACTCCTGGTGTGAATAGTGTTGAAATGGCAACAGAGGATTTAAACTATTACATAAACTTAGTTGATAAAGTACTGGCAGTGTATGAGAGTACTGACCTTGATTTTGAAAGAAATTCAACTGTGGGTAAAATGTTATCAAAAACATCACATTCTAATAAAGAAAACTTTCTCTGAAAGAAAGAACCCATCAACGTAACAGACTTCATGCTTGTCTTATTTTAAGAAATTTTCCCTACCAGTCTTCAGCAACCACCACCCTGATCAGTCAGCAGCCAACAACCCTAATGTAAGACCCTCCACAAGGGAAAAGATTACCTCTCCCTGAAGGCTCAGGTGATTGTTAGCATTCAGACAAGAATCTTGGCAAGAAATTATTTTTTAATTAAGGGAAGTGTATTTTTTTAGACATAATGCTATTATATACTTAATAGACTATAGTATAATGGAAATATTACTTTTCTATGCACTGGAACACCAAAAAATTTGTTTGGCTATTTGTATTGTGATATTAGCTTTATTACTAGTTGAGAACTGAGCTCACAATATATCTTGAGGAATGTCTGCATTGTAATTGCCTATTTATGTATCCATCTCTCTCTGGTCCTACATATAGTAAAATGAGAGATAATACAAGGCAGATAATGCATCTTATTTATCTTTATTTCACCAGAACAGGGCTGGTGGAAGGCACTCAATAAACGCACACTAACTGGATAGATGGATAAAGAACAGATAGATAAAGAAAATAAACTGATCCAGAGATAGTCAAAGTTTTAGAAGTAATATTTATCTTTTTATAGATGTAGCTGCACATATATTTAAACAGTGACAACTCTCAAAATGCTTAAAAGACTATACCTAAAACAAGAAAAACCTGTGGAGCTTTTATAAAATATATGTAGCATGGAAAAACAATTCTTGGCTTCCATACGCTTACAGTCATATAAGCATCTTGTAATGCACAATGAAAACAACTCTCTTCCCATGACTTCATCAATTAGGCAACCACTTTGTCTTCTTCTATTTGAGCTGCTCTAACATACCACTCAATACTGGGTAATTAATTTATAAGGAACAGGAATTGATTTCTCACAGTTTGGAAGGCTGGGAAGTTCAAGATCAAGACACAGCAGGTTTGGTGTCTGACCAGGGCTAGTTCCAACAATGGTGTTTTCCCTCAGCAGCATCCTCCCAAGAGGGCGGGGAAGGGCAAAAACATGTAAATGCAGGGTGAGGTTTTTTTTATAAGGCATTAATCCCATTGAGGAAAGGGGAGCCTTCCGGATTTAATTACCGCCTGAAGTCCTCACCTCTTAGTACACTGGTGATTAGATTTAATATATGGATTTGGGGAGACATAGTCAGACTATAGCACACTTTAGGAGTAAAGACTTGAAAATATTTCTAACTAAAATCTTACATGCCTATTAAATTAAATATTTTACCTATTTCAGGTAATAAGGCAACATGTAATTTGATTGAAACATTGAGAGTACATACATGATGTAAGAAAAATTTAATTCGGCTTGGCACCTGTGGCTCAATTGGCTAAGGCGCCAGCCATGTACACCTAAGGTGGCAGGTTCGAATCCCCAGCCTGGGCCCACCAAACAATAATGATGGCCGCAACCAAAAAATGGCTGGGCGTTGTGCCGGGCGCCTGTGGTCCCAGCTACTTGGGAGGTGGAGGCGGGAGACTCTCTTGAGCCCAGGAGTTGGAGGTTGCTATGAGCTGTGATGCCATGGCACTCTACCCAGGGGGATAGCTTGAGGCTCCATCTCAAAAAAAAAAAAAATTTAATTCTTAAAAGATATCAGTTTCAATATATGGGTTATTAAAATAGAAAATGAAATTGAGATGGGGAAAAAATGAAACAGAAAATACGGTCCTGTATGGTTGTGAAGACTTGCCAGTAATGTCCTTAAAAATCTTGCCAGATTCTGCTTTGCTCATTGTTGAAGGGATAAACAGATGCCGTTGAAAGGGTAAATTCTTTATTTTGTATTTCCATTTCAAAATGGCAAAAACTCACTATTCTCCCTAGTGAAACATTCTGAATGAAACTCTTTCAATAACTGCACAGACACTAAAAATTTTGTAGTTATTTGAAAGATGCTTTGGAGAATAAGGAAAGAGAATAATACTGAAGAATCTTGAAAGTTTCTTTTCTTTTTATCACTACACCAAAATAATAGATTTGTGAAATATTAGCATGTGAAGGGTAATCTCTGAGACCTTTTGCCACCTCCTAAAATGAAGAAAGGTTGCATACATTTTTTCTTGCTGCTATGAATAATAATAAGCCAAGGGATTTCTTGTAGCAGTCCTGGAATAATTATGAAATAGCTGATTAAGTTCAAAGTTAGTATGGAAATCTGTTCCTTTAAAAGTCTTTCATAATCTACCTCTAGAGAGAGATAATTCTATCAAATTTGAATTAATCCATAGATAATGGCAAAACTATCGCCCACCGGTATGTGTCTCTATAAGGGAAAATGACTGTCACACAGATCCTCAGATTTCACATAACAATAAGTCAGGGCCAGATTACAGAAGGGATTAATTGTAAACAAGAAGAATTATAACAATCACCCTCAGAAAGGGATTCATCAACTTCAAACACATAATTTGACCTAATAATAACAGCCTAACCACAGATAATTCTTTGGAGAGTAGACTTTTTAAAATGCAGGTCATACAATGATCCCTTCATATATCCAATAAATCGTTTAAAAATTACCTTATCTGGTGTCATTATAAAGTATAATCAGGTCCCTGTATTATCATCACTACTGAAGCCTATAGTAGAATTAATTGTTCTTCATTTCAAGTCAAAAATAGGCTCTTTATCAGGAAACCTAAATTAAAGCATTCTAAAACATCTCTGTTTGGAATAGCTGGGCACATTTTGGGTAGTTGGGATATAAGCACTCATTCATTATATCTTTTGTTCATGCCCAGTTTCTATCTTTCAATTTCGAATTCACATAAGTACCATACCCACAACCAAAGCTACACACAATAAACAGGTTTTCCGCACATGGTGATAAATTGTTCAAAGGTGTATGAACAAGCAATAATAAATAATTTTATACTTTATACATGCATCTAGGAATAACTGAGTTGAGGATTTTTTACTTATTTTTAAATTGTACTAAAATACATATAACACAAAATTCACCAATTTTATAATTTTTAAGTGTACAGTTCAGCAGTGTTAAGTTCTTTCCCACTGTTGTACGGCCACTCTCCAAAACTGTTTTTATCTTGTAAATCTGAAACTTTATTCCCATTGTTGGTCAATATTCTGCCCTCCTTCCAATTTCTGGCAATAATCATTCTGGTCTATGAATTTGAATATTTTAGGTACTTCATATAAGTGAAATAATATGGCTTTTCTCTTTGGGTGGACTGGTTTACTTCATTTAGCATAATGATCTCAAGTTTCATCCAGATTGTAACATATGTCAGAATTTCCTTCCTTATTAAGGCTGAATAATATTCCACTGTATGCATGCACCATGAGTAGACACTTGGGTCATTTCTTGCTTTTGACTATCCTGAAGAATGTAGCAATGAGCATGAGTGTACAAATATTTCTTTAAGATGCTACTTCTGGTTCATCTGAATAGAGAACTGCTAAAACATATGGTAATCCTATTTATAATTATTCAAGGAACCTCTATACTGCTTTCCACATTTTACATTCCTATCAACAATGAGTGTACAAGGTTCCAATTTTTCTATATTCCCACCATATCTTTTATTAATATAAATTAAAATATTAACAAACAACCTTAAATCTAAATTTTCTGAATTAGGAAACTCCCAATGAAAGTGTTTCAAATGGGGCCACGTGTCACAGCCCCTATGGCCCTGGTCTCCATCGAGCTGCAGAAAAGAACCAGGTGTGACACAGATTAGAAGTACAAGCTTGCAGGAGGCGGGCTAACCTTGATTGCAGGGTAGCTCCGAGCAACCTCCACACTAGCCTTTTATTGAGACAGTACAAAACAGATGAAAGAAGTAGTAGATAATGACTACATACCTAAGGATTGCCATGGGCTTGGGCTCTTTCTCCACAATGAGCACCTGCAGACGAATTGCCTGAGGGTCCGCCCCCCAGCTGCAAATCATCTTGCTCAGCTGTCCTCCAGCTCTTGGCGTCTACATTTTTCCCCTCTAGTGTATTAAAGACATTTCTGGATAGGCAAGGGAGGAAATCTGTTGTTGGTTATTTCAGCCGTTCTCACTGAGGAGTTTTCCTTCCTGCTAAGTAAAAGAAACAAGGGCATATAAGTATAACAGAATTACACCAACAGAACTAATCTGGGTATAAGGGAAACTATTTTAGCCAAACTAGGCATAGGGGAAAACATGTCCCCTTTGTGCTAATCACAACCAACTACATGCTACAGGCTGACCCACAGGACCCATGACACTTCCATGAGAAGTATTTAACCACCACCGAAAATTATGTTAGGTGGGGAAAGGGCTGTACTGAACTCAGACCCTTTCCAAAGAGCAGTATAACTTTAAGTAAAGATCAGGTGCTCAATTGAAACAGATATAAATCCAACAAGTGAAATTCTCTTACCTTAGCCAATGTAAGTATAACCGTTACCCGGAAGCCTACTATTTGAGGTCTTTGTTGCCATAACCTTCAAAGGTTTAGAAGATGCATATTAAGCTTACCTGGAGCTTGTTATACAGCCCAAAATAATAAAATCCTGTATCAAACTTCCCACTCTGCACAGAAGTTCCAACTGCCTCTTAGGGAAATAGGATGCTGACCGCTCTTAACTGCTTCCTGCTGGTAATGGACGGTGATATGGGAGAGGCAGCTAGAGTTCCCACAGAGGAGATTGACCCAGGGTTTCCGTATTATGAAATTACCTAGGCTTCAAAAATCAGGGTCCTGTGAATAAAAGAAAAGTTAGTGAAAACAAATTTGTTAAAGCACTAGCAAGGTTTCCTGCTCTTGTCAAGGCTTAATCCAAAGGGCTGGTAACCACTGCTTCTCTTGATGTTCTGTAATAATATGGGCAAAACCAAAACCTCGACCCCAATGCAGTACATAACCAGGCTTACACTCTGACATGTCAGGTTTTCTATAAAAAATAGGTTATTATATTGGAGAGGATGGTGAATGAATGAGAGATGTCCAATGGCGTTCTGCAGCTGTCTTCCCGCCGTTGCTGAGACTCAGAAAATTGAGAGTGAAAAGAGCTCTAGTGAGCATGTACTTAGAACTATTATTCAAGGGGAGGCTATCCTCTCCTCCTCTCTGTTTATCTAACATATCTTTTCAATGTTTTATGATATCACTCAACAATGGCTGTCCTTGAGAATTATAAGGACTACCAAGAGATAATTGAATATTCCAAAAAGATAGGAAGGTATTTAATTTGTGAGTAGAATAAGGTGCATTATCAGTTTTCATAGATTTAGGAAGATTCATAATATTAGAGCACTCTAACAAATTTTGAATGACATGGTGAATCCTTTCTCCCAGTAAAGTGGTAGCCCAAGAGAAATGAGAGAAAGTATCTCAAACTCTGATGTGCCAATAAGATGCCATCCATATAATGAATAATGTAGGAGGTAGAGTATCTCCTTCTAAGAATCTGTAATGGTTGATCAACAAACTGTTGACACAGTATACGACTATTCAATAACCTTGTGGCAGAAACTTCCACTGGTAATGCTTGGGAGGCTTCTGCTGATTATAGACAGGAACAGAAAAAGCAAAATGTGGTTGGTCTTAATGATGCAGGTATATGGTTAAAAAAAAAATCCTTTAAGTCAATAACATACAAATACCAATTGGAAGGAATCAGAGAGAGTAAAGGAAGTCCTGATTGCAGGGGTCTTATGAGTATAATAGTTTCGTTAACTTTGCAAAGATCAGTGAGCATTCTCCAATTACCTCATTTCTTTTTTATCACAAAAATAGGAGAATTCTAAGGGCTGGTAGAGGGCTTGATATGTCCTTTTTCCAATTGTTCCTGTACTACTAATTTTAAATCATCCAGTTGTTCCATAGTTAATGGCCACTGCTCCACCCACACTAGATTCCTACTCTTCCAGGATAACCTGAGAGCATATTTCAGGGCAGCGGCTCTATGCTAAATTTGACATTTGCAAGGAATTAACATGAGGGGATGGTATGGTTATCACAACATTCCATTGCTAGAGCAAATCACGACCCCATAAGTTAATAGCAATGTCAGCTATATATGGTTGGATTTGAGCATTCTGCTCAGCAGAATCAAAGCAGGTCAAAAGCAAAATACTATGCAAGATTGAATCTAGAGTTCTGATGCCAGCAAAAATAATATCAACAATTTGTTTCAGCCATTCCCTGGGCCACTGATTTAGAGTCATAACCAAAACATTGGCACCTGTGTCTAACAGGACAGTAAAGGTTTTATCCTTCAGAGTAAGAGTCAATTGAGGCCTACTCTTATCAACAGGCATTTGCCAGAAAATATGGCTGGTGTTACCAAGGTCACCAGTATGTTTGTCCCTAGTACCTTGTAACTTAATGCATGGTAAGAGTAGCAATTGAGCAATCTGTTGTCTGGCCAAAATTTGAGTTGGTTGGCTTACTGAGATCACTATCTACATTTCCTCTAAGTAATTACCATCAATAACACCTGGGTGGACCAACATTCCCTGAGATGCTAATTCACTTTTCCCGAGCGATAATCCAACAGTACTTGGGGTCAGAGGACCACACACTCCTGCTTCCATGCTGGGAAGCAAAAGGACATTATCATATGCCTGTAAGTCCAAAGCAACCCTGCCCGAGGTAACGTGAAACAGAGACTGAACAGAGTGAAGTTGCTGGTGATGAGTACATTCTCAAACCCATATTCTTTGCCTGCAGGCCCTGGGCTGGGCCCACCACTAGTTTTCCTGCGATAAAGGTGTTCCTTTTTTATCCAACTGAGAGCTGAGGGAGGCACTCGCTCGCCCAATGGGGTGCTTTCTTACCCCTGGGACACAACCCAGGGGGTTTCCATTTGCTATAAGTCTTTTGGTCATTATTTTTGCTATAGCTCTTCCCTTTCCAACACTCTTTTCTCCTCTATCCCAATTCTCCACAGTTATGACATTTAGGACGGTACAGACTGAACCCTTCTTTTAAAGCGGCAGCAAGCAAATTAGCCTTGTGGAAATTCCATTCCTATATCAGCACATGCCCATATATATTCCTCTAAGGGAGCATTTTGTGCTCTCAAAGGTCACAAGGCCTTTTGGCACTCAGAGTTAGCATTCTCAAATGCTAAAGTTTGTAAAAGCATGTCTCTGAGCTCCAGCTGGGCAACAACCCTTATCAACTGCAGTTTTTGATCAGGCTAGAAAGTTGGTATAAGCTTCATTCCCCAACTGCATTATCTTAATAAAAGATTTAGAGATATCTACAGGTGCCTGAACCTTTTCCCAGGTCCTAAGACAACACAGCCTTGTCTGGACTATGGCTATTTCATCGTACTGAAATTGATTGGGAATCCCCAGCGACTGACCAGACCCAGTGAGCTGTTCTGATGTCATAGGAACTCCTCTCTGCTGGTTTTGGCAACTCATCAGGTCAGCCTCCTCCTTCCACCAGGTTATGAACTTTAAATACTATCCAGACTCAAGAATAATTCTGGCTATCATGTCTCAGTCATAAGGAATGAGCCACTACTCTTGTGCAAGCCCCTATAACAGACCTCTAGAAAACGGGGATTGCATACCATACTGTGCTATGGCCTATTTCAAATCTTTCAGAACTGCAAAGGTGATCATATGGTGATCAAAACATTGGCCCCCGTGAAGGTGTTGTGGATCAGGAGGAATATCAGTGACCATAACCAGAAAAGGCCCCAGAGTGTCTTCCCACTTAAAGTCACCAGTTTTACGTCCTTCTAACACAGACTTCATAACAGAAGCAACAGGCAGTTCATTTACATAGGGAGGCACTGAGGGCAATACTGGGTGCTCTAAGTTGGCATTTCTGACAGTGAGACTATTTACCCAGTCTTCCAATTGTTTGCTCTGAGCAGCCACAATGGCTACAGAGGTAATTCCTTGCTTATTTGTGTCTGTATCATATGCTCTTGATTTCCAGTTCTCCTTAGGTCCAGATTCCCACCGAACCTCACTGTTTTCCTCACTTTCAAATTCTGCTTAAACATCACCTTCTTCCTCAGTTTCCAATTCTCACAACTCCCCAAACAGGAAGTTACCCATTGCTTTCTCTAAATGTCTTTGTTTATTATCAAAGACCTCACTTATTCTGAGTGAAGTTCCCTAGATTCTAGATTGGCAAAAGATCCCACTTGCTGTGAGTAGTTTCCCTTTGGACTTCCTCCCACTGTCTGCCAAAAGCCTCACTTACTTCCGAGTGTCACTTTCCCCTTTGGTCACGTCCCTGGTATCTTGTTGTGTCCTGCTGGATCCTGCTGGATACACCCAATGTCACAGCCCCTGTAGCCCTGTTCTCAATCACTGCAGGAGGAAACCAGGCGTGACACAGATTAGAAGTACAAGCTTGCAGGAGGTGGGTTAACCTTGATTGCAGGGTAGCCCCAAGCAACCTCCACACTAACTTTTTATTGAGACAGTACAAGACAGGGGAGGGGAGTATTAGACAATGACTAGGTACCTAAGCATTGCCATGGGCCGGGGCTCTTTCTCCACAACAAGCACCTGTAGACAAATTGCCCAAGGCCCCCCACCCCCACCCCCCCAGCTGCAAATCATCTTGCTTAGAAGTCGTCTGGCTCTTGGTGTCCTCTGTGGCTCAGTGAGTAGGGCACGGGCCCCATGTACCAAGGATGGCAGGTTCAAACCCAGCCCCTGCCAAACTGCAACAAAAAATAGCCAGGCATGTGGCAGGCACCTGTGTCCCACCTACTTGAGAGGCTGAGGCAAAATAATTGCCTAAGCCCAGGAGTTGGAGGTTGCTGTGAGAAAAAAAATGTTTCAAATAATCTATTTATTATGCTTTTAGGGGGTAAAATCTGAGTTTATAGAAGAAGATGTTAAAGTTGACAGTTGCAGGAAAATCACAGACAGGTCTCACCACCTTTTAAATACCCTGCACCCTGTAGATACCTAACATGGTGGCTTTTCACAACTTATATACTTAGAAAATAATTTTTTAAATAAATGAGATATGTTGTAACTTCTCACAGAGTTTTAAAATTTAAAGTGAATTTCAAGATTCTTTAGGGTGAAGAACATAAACTTTTAAGTTATTATGGTGTTTAAAATAATCCCTAGCCTAACAATATAGAAATATATTTTTATTTGAAAAGAAAAACTGTTAAATGTAAGATATAGAAAATATAATGCAAGGCAGGACTAAAATCCCCCTTTCTGAAATTCCCTTTCTTTAGCATCCTGACTCTGAGTAATTCTTGTTATCTGAATACTTCTTTCTCATTCATTTCCCCCTCCCCCCCCCAGACATAGATGATCCTGTCCTCTGGTCTTCTCTTTTCACACCTTCTCTCCTTTGGTGATTTTTACCTACTCTCATTTCATTTGTTCAGATGACCACAGCTTGGATACTTCTCTTTCAAATTTCTGTTTCAACTACCTAATCAACAAAGAACTAGTAGTGTTGCCGTAAGGGTCTCATGGAAAAGCAATGTCATGGAGAATAAGCATGCTTATTGAAATTGTGTTTTAAATAAAGGTGATCATCTGCTCATTCAGGCAAAATGGAGAGCTTTCTTTATTTACCGTTGGTTTATATAGTCAATTTTGTGCATGTGCACTATACAGCAGTGACCTAATTAATATTCATTACAATCCCTCTACACATGTGCACTGGGCATCAATGACTTCATTAATCCATTTAAACATCTCGTGGGCTCGGCGCCTGTGGCTCAAGTGGCTAAGGCGCCAGCCACATACACCTAAGGTGGTGGGTTCGAATCCAGCCCAGACCCGCCAAACAACAATGACAGCTGCAACAAAAAAAAAATTGCCGGGCATTGTGGTGGGCGCCTGTGGTCCCAGCTACTTAGGAGGCTGAGGCAGGAGACTTGCTTGAGCCCAAGAGTTGGAGGTTGCTGTGAGCTGTGAAGCCATGGCACTCTACCCAGGGGAATAGAGTAGGCTCTGTCTCAAAAAAAAAAAAAAATCTTGTGACTACCTGCCTTATAAGTAGCTCCTCCCTAGTAATCTGATAATCAACCCAATGTACACCTTTAAACATAACCCTTTCAACATAACCCAGTTTAACATATATTAATGAAGAACATGTTGTCAGTCATTACTTACTTTGTTCTTATCTGATGAAGTGTGAGGCTATGGAGGAACAAGGTAGATTGAATCCTACCCTTGCTGGCCTTGCTGTTTGGAGGCTGTTACTTCAAATCTTTAAGCAAGGCATAAAGAAACTTCTTGGGCATACAGGAATTTGTGTGCAAATGTCTGCTCCCATGTAGGCCTTAAGTCAGGGGGGTTTTGCTGGAAACCTTTATAAGGAATTCTCAGGCTGGACTTCTCAAAAGCCTTTCATGAGCCCAGGTTTCATCTGTGCCATTAGATAGCTGTATGCATTGAGTAAATTCCTCTTCTCTTGAGGTCCCCAAGCACATTTCCATTCCCCCCATCAGCAAGCGACCTTCGTTACTTACCACAGATCAGGAAAGGTTACCGATGGGTATCTGGCCAGTTTTCCAAAGGGCTTTTTTATTGGCCTTATAAAGTCAACCTTAATTCCTTAACACAGTAAATGCTATTCCAGCCAAAGCCGTGGTCATGTTAGGACCATGACCAACCCAGACACATGGGATTCTGCCTCAGTTTCTTACAAGTATGCCTGCACCAAGTCTTTTCACTGCTCTCTGTCAGATGGCTTTTTTGGCCAGAGGCATATAGGCGTTTCACCTATATAACAGCACCATTTAAAAGCAGTTCTAAAACTCAAGTGGCTATTTAAACTGTTACTGTGGCTACTACTTGATAAAATGCTATCAAAATGTTTTAATTTTCCTTTATCTGCAGAACAAAACCTGGAAAAATTACCCTGTGATTTGGCTTTTTTTTTTGAGGGGGGGGAGCTGGGGCCAGGTTTGCACCCACCATCTCTGGTATATGGGGCCAGCACCTTACTCCTTGAGCCACAGGCGCTGCCCTGATTTGGCCTTTTAAGACTTTTTAAACTGTCTGTAACAGTTCTTCAGCTTTATCTTCCTTACATACACTCATCTAAACTAATTTAAAAAACATGCTACAAAAAATCGTCCTTAAATAACATGTGATTTTCTTCCTTAGTCCATGAATTCAGTTATATCTTCTCTAATTGCCCTTTTCTTCATCTATGTGTTGAAATTATGTTTAGAAACCAGATCCAGTTCACACTCAGATTCTGCCTCCCCAACCTGAAGGAAGATTTCTCCTTTGTGGGCTGCAAAGTTCCCGGTATATAATCTATATATTTTCTGACATATATTGTTTCTAGCTACATGTGAATATGCATTAGATTGCCAGTCCCTGGTAATGATTTATTTGCCTTTGATGCTCCAAAATAAATTAATAAGTGAATAAATAAATCAATGATTATCACAGTGATTGACTGAATAGATGAAAAAAGTAAATGTATACTTGTTAAAAGAAAATAAATTCTGTAGAATTTATCTGGTGTAGAATACAGAAAAGTCCACATTCAGAAAGGTACCCTTAAGACTGTTGCATCATTGCAAATATAAAATCCAAGCTTGAACTGTCACAGCAAAGTAAGTAACTTAAAACTACTAAAAAGGCATTTTTTTAACTGTCACATTTATGTCTCAAATGCTAGTGTTTTATGCTCAGCTGTCTTTGCACATTTCATTTCAAAAATTAACTATATGGTGGGTGTCTTAGTCTGCTCCGACTGCCATGATAATTTCCATAAACTGATTTAAATAACAGAAATTTCTTTTATCACAGTTCTTGAGGCTGGAAAATTGAAAATCAAGGTTGTGGATGGTGCACGGCCTGTGAGGACTCTCTTTCTGGTTTGCAGATAAAATCAAGGCTGTGGATGGTGCACAGCCTGGTGGGGGCTCACTTTCTGGTTTGCAGACAGTTACCTTATTACATCCTCTCATGGCAAAGAGAGAGAAACAGCAATGTAACTGTTATTTGTTGTTATAGGAGCACTAATTTCAGAATGAGGGCCCCACTTTATAACCTCATCTAACTCTAATTACTCCCCAAAAGCCCCCATCCAAATACATGTACAGTCACATTGGGGATTAGAGTTTCAACAAATTAATTTTAGGGATATATAATTCAGTTCCTAGAGGTTGGTGAATGAGTTTACCTTTCAGACACAGAGAGGCATTTGACAAATTATCAAAAAATTTCTTAAGAAATCCAGAACCAATCAAACCATTTTCCTACTCAAATTGCTATGACTTCACTTGTATATCAAAAGGAATATATCTATATATACACGTAGATATATATGCCTATATTTCTAGGAAGGAGAGAAATAAAGACCCAGGTATCTTGTCTACTATAACTCCTTTCTTTTTTTAAACTTTATTAATTTTTATTTATTTTTAATTGACAAGTAATCATTGCACTTCTCCATGGGGGTATATAGTGATGTTCAAATACATATATAGGTCATTCTGAAAGTTTTGAGATAATGCAAAAATCAAGAAAGGTAAAATCCACGTGGATGAAAACAAATAAAGTCCTCTTAACAACACATAGGTGAAATTTGCACAGGTGAATCAGAAAGATGCTGTTGACTGTGTTTCTTGGAAGTGAAATAATGGACCATAACAAGGTCTGTCTCACAATTTTCTTAGTAACATAAGTATAATGTACGGTGACCAGATCAGAGTTATTAGCATTTACTGTGTCAAACATTTACCATTTCTTTGTGTTGGGAACATTCGATATCTTTCTTCTAGCTATTTGAAACTATAAAATATATTATTAACTATTATCATCCTATAGTGTTATGGAAGTTATGTTTTATATGGAGCTATAATTTTGTATCCTTTAACAAGTCTCTCCCTATCCCCCCCTTCCTCCTACCCTTCCCATCCTCTAATATCCTCTTTTCTACTTTTAACTTCTATGAGATCAACTATTTGAAGCTTCCATGAGAATACGAGGTGTTTAATGTTTTGTTCCTGGCTTGTTTCACTTGATATGATGTCCTGCAGTTTTATCAATATTGCCACAAATGACAGATTTTATTTCTTTTTATGGCTGAATAGTATTTTATGGTGTATATAAACCATATTTTCTCTGTCCATTCATCTGTTATTGGACATCTATGCTGATTCTGTATCTTGGCTGCTGTGAAGAATGCTGCCATAACATGGGGGTGCAAATGTTTCTTTGACATAATGATTTTCTTTCCCTTGGATACCTTTTAAGTAGTGGGATTGCTGGATCATATGGTAGTTCTCTTTGTATTTTTTTGAAGAACTTCCATACTGTCTTCTGGAATGGCTATACTCCAGGGCTTCCCAAAGGTTACCAGAGGTACATACACAGAGAAAATGGGAAATTATAGCTAACTCTACTTTTATTTACATAATATTCTTTACAAAATTTTATAACATATTTACCAAATATTTCTCTATGTATTGCTACATAAATATAAAATACAATGTAAGGTATGAGTGTTAATTTCCTAGGTATGACCTTTGGCATGCCTTGTAGTTTGTATTCCTACCAATGGTGTACAAGAGTTCCCTTTCTCCACGTTCTCATCAGCATTTTTTTTGTCTTGTAGATAACAACCATTTAACCAGGGTAAGATGATACCTCATTATGGTTTTGATTTGCACATCCCTGATTAGTGATGTCGAGCATTTTAAAAATACATGTGCTGGTCATCTGTACATTTTCTTCTGAGAAACATCTGCTCAAATAAGTTGCCCATTTGTTAACCAGATTGGTGTTTTTAGCTGTTGAAATGTTTGAATTATTTGTATATTCTACATATTAATCCCTCCGTCAGATGAGTATTTTGGAAATATTTTCTCCCATTCAAGAAATTATCTTTTCACTCCACTGATTGCTTCTTGCTCTGTGCAGGAGCTTGCATTTATTTTTGCTTTTTGCCTGTGCTTTTGAGGTTTTATTCATAAACTCTTTTCTCAGACCATTGTTCTGAAACAATTCCCCTGTTTTCCTCCAGCGGCTCTATAGTTGGGGGTATTACACTTAGGTCTTTGATACATTTTGAGTTTATTTTTGTACAGGGTTGGGAGGGGGATCTAGTTTCAGTCTTCTTCATAGGGAGAGCCAGTGTTCTTAGCACTGTTTATTCACAAAATTGTGCTTTCCCCTATGAGTATTCTTGGCAGCTTTGTCAAAAACAGTTAGCTGTAAACATGTGGATTAATTTTGGGGTTCTCTATTCCATTGCATTGGCCTGTGTGTCTGCTTTTTATGCCAGCATTATGTTAATTTAGTTACCATAGCTTTATAGTATATTTTGAGGTCTGGCAGTGTGATACTTTAGCTTTGTTCTTTCTGGTATTTTGATAGAGATGGTGTCATATCTGTAGATTGCTTTGGGTGTTATTGTTATTTTAACAATATTAATTTAATCCATGTGTATGAGATATGTTTCCATTTGTTTGCATCCTCTTTAATTTCTTTCCTCCATTTTCCTTGTATATGACCTCCTTAATTAATGAAATTTATTCTTAGGTATATTTTGGTGGCATTGAGGTGGGGATGCTTTCTGATCTCGTTTTCAACTAGTTTGTTGTTATATAGAGAAGTGCTACTGAGTTTTGCATATTAATTTTGAATGCTGTAGCTTTACTGAATTTATCAGATGTAGAATTTTTGGGTAGAGTCTTTAAGTTTTTATATGTATAAGATGATATTACCCGAAAACAGGGATGATTTGATTTCCAATTTGGATGCCCTTTATTTCTTTCTTTTGCCTAATTGCTGTGTCTAGGACTTCCACTACTATGTTGGATAAATATGGTGAGAATGGGCCTTGTCCTGTTCTGGTTCTTAGAGAGCAAGCTTTCAGATTTTGCTTTATTATAAAAGTTTTATCATAAAGTTTTGTCATAAAACTTTAGCCATGGGTTTGTCAAATATAACCTTTATTATATTGAGGTACTTTCCTTCTGGAACTTATTTTATGAAGAGTTTTTATCATGAAGAATGCTGAATTTTATCAAAAGCCTTTTTTGCCTGTAATGAGATGCTTATGAGATTTCTGTCCTTTACTCTGTTGATGTGATATATGAGATCTATTAATTTTGCATATGTTAACTATTCTTACATTCCTGGAATAAATACAACCTAATCATGGTACATTATCTTTGTGATGTATTGTTGCTTTCATTTTGATAGTATTTTGTTGAGGAATACTGTGTCTATGTTCACCAAGGACATTGGCCTGTAGTTTTCTTTTTTTGATGTGTCTGTGTCTGCTTTGGGACTCTCCTGTTGTAGGACTGTGTATGTTGTATATTGTAAATACTGTACATATTTACCATAGAGGCTGGTGGAGATCTTCTGCTTACCTTTTTACCACAATAAAATAACCCTTCTGACCCCGGGAAGATTCAATTCAGGGACTGGGGAGATGGGGCTACAGGGTTTGGGTACCTTCATGCCACCATCTTGGACTTCCATTCGCTACAGGTGCCCCTCCACTCCCCCACTACACTTTAGCACTCTCCCTTTAACAGTCTAGTCAAATCTGTTTATTTCTTGCCTTGGCCCATTCTTGGGAAGGGGAGCAATGTATGAGTCCAGGTGTCTGTAGTCAGCCATGCTGCTGACATCACCCAACCTTAACTCTTAAAATACACAGTCTCTACCAGTGACACTGGATACTGTGTGAAAGAACCAATCCCAGTCCAAATGCATTGACACCCTCCTGTAATGCTAGCACTTTCAGAGGCTATTGCAAGAAAATTGCTTGAAAGCAGGAGTTTAAGACCATCCTGAGCAAGAGTGAGTCATGATTTCCTTTCTTACTGGATCTTAAGGTGCATAATATTCTGTCCACTGTATGAATTCCTTTCTCTATCAGTCAATGGTATATCTACTATATCTTGAAACTTTCTGTTAGAATTTATGTAGTTTATCAGGGTCAGAAGTCTGTTCATTATAAAGCAAAAGATGTTTTGCTAAATGGCCCCTCATTTTCATGGATTCCCAGGAGTCCTAGAATTGTGGTGACATGGTCTTCTATTTTTGTGAAATTTACGAACAGTGAGATTTTTAAACAATTTTTCACTTAATAATGGCTCCTCATAATGTGTAAGTTTCAAGATTCAAAACACCTTGATAAGCCTCTGCTTGTGAGGTATAAATTAACTACAGAAAATAAAATAAGACTAACTAGACATCAAAAGATGTTCTGAGATGGCAAAACGAGTGTGAGGCTAGCAGTATCAAACACCCAGCAGGGAGAGTGCCCACGCCGACCCTACAGAAGCTCTGCCTGTCTGCTCTGACCCGAAGCATGGGGATGGTATACCCTAACATATTGTTTGGACCCTCTGGTACTTGGGTTTGGTTCCTTATCTGCGCCCAACTTCTGAATCCCGATTCTTGCTTTCCTCATTTATAAAAGAAAGAAGGATATAGTATTTTTTTCACAGGGCTATTTTAAACATGAAATGGTATAATGGATGTGTAAAGGCTCTGTACGCTATTTATTTGATACCTATACAGGGTCCTCTATAATCTAGGCTCACGTGAATTTTCTAGTTCTATATTCCATCAGACTCCCCTTGCATATGTTATATTCTGGCCAACCTTGGCTTCTCTTCCATCCCTTAACTCAATTTGCAATTTTTGTTAGATCGATAACCACAGGAATAACTGGGTAATAAGCTTTCTAAGAAATTACTTTGAACAAACAAACAAGACCTCAGGGTTAGATTATTTTGTCTACTAATTCTTTTAAACGCTTATGTAACAGAAAATCCTCTTGCTTTATGAATAGTTTACATCATAAAAACATCTTTCAATAGACACAAATTTATTTAATGAAGCTAGAAACCAGAAAAAAAATCAAGGTTTGTCAAAATAGAAACAAACAAATGAAAATTTTAATATTAGGTTAATTTCACTTTTTACATTCCTGCAACTATAACAAAAATATCAGTAAGTACAGTTGCTTAAAGTTTGGTGTGTATCCCATGTGCTAGAATCATGGTGGTTGCAGTGAGGGGTTACTTCTAAAAATTTAAATTCTTAGGTTTCCCCAAACCTTCTGAATCACAATTTCCAAAAATATTGCCAGAGAATCTACATTTTAGCATTTATTTTCCAGGTGAACTTTATGCAAACCAAAATAAAAAATACTATGTAGACATTGTCCCAATCTTCTGAAGACTGAACAATAACAACACGGTGGGGTGAGCAAAGGTCATGGAAAATATCAGTAAAAGTGAGATCAGCACCATTGTTCTCATCATAGTTTGAAAGAACCACATTTTCTGTAAGTTCTTCTGTATCTCTTACATGGTAATGAAAATTTTCAAGGTCATCCCCTTGAAGACACAGCTAGAGCAGCTTTTTGCTTTTCTTCAGGCTGAATATTCTGATATTGTTATTTATTTTTATTTTATCTTGTTCTAAAAACAATTTGATCTGTCTTGCAAAATTTATAGTCTATGTCAATATAACATGGATAGATGAGAAAATAACCCAAAGAATATAAAACCTATGGGGGGGGGGTTGTGTATGAGAGAAAGAGAGAGAGAATTTGAGATAAAATACTTTTAAAACTTGGAGTTATTTGTCTTTAAGTTCTTGATTCAACCTAAACCTTCCCTATGCAGAGTGTTGGACATAAAAAGTATGTCCTTCATGTTGACAGAATGTAAACTCATATCTTGACTGATGGAGAAAGTGGTGCAAAGCTTCTCTTGAGAAAAGTGAATGAACAAAGAAAGATTTCTCATCCTAGACAAAAGAAAACAACCTAGGAAGAGGGCCAAAAAAGAAGACTCCAAGGAGAGAGATGGAAAGCAATGCCAAGAGCAAACACATAAAAAAGATTTAGAGATCTGACTAATTAAAAATTTAAAAGCTTTCTTTGTCAAAAATATCATAAACAACCCAAATGTTCTGAGATAGAGGACAGGTTGAAACCATCTAACTGCATTTGCTGTGTAGGTGGGAATTTGCTGAGCCAGGGCTAACTTGGCTGATGAAGGTTGAAGATCGAGTTCAAGGTTACCCAACTAGTAACTGGTAGAGCCAAGAAGTGAGCTGTCTTCTCTGCTCCATGGGACATGCTTCTAACTACCACTTCTCTTTTTTTACATTTACCTGGGATTTGCCTATTTCATTCTCCTTTAAAGCTTTATTATTTCTACCCTGCATTACTTGTATAATGGGGTTTTTATATTCAATATCTTATTCAATTATTTTGTTAGCAGTCTAGTGTTCATGGAATAAATAAATGAATATTCAAATTGATGATTTGGGCATATGGACCTTTTTTGGTGGTTAAAGGCTATATTCTATTCTTTCTTTGTGAGTTTTTTTCATTTATTCTTTTGGATTTTCAGTCAATAAAATAACAGTTTGGAAAAATAATTATAATTCTGTTTTCCCTTTTAACAAGTAAACTTATTTTTTTATACCTCACATCCTCATGTCTACATTTTATACCTCATATCCTCATGTCTACACTAGAATTTCTGAACTATGTTAAATAATACACATTTTTTATATCCTTGCTTGGTCCATCAATAAGAATACTGCTAATGTTTTCCTGCTAAAAATGTGCTAATGTTTTTAATGGGCTTTTTTCTTGCTTTAAACTGGTGCACTAATGTGGTTATTCTGTAGTATTTTGAGCATACATCCTTTCGTTCTTGGTTTTATGATTTTACAAAAGGAATAGATAAATATTGAATTTTGGGGGCTACATTTTCAGCACGTATCCCTGATGGTTTATATTTTCTTTGTGATGCAGGTAAAGGATATTGAAGTAAATGTTTATCTCATTCTATATCTTGATGTTAACTCTTATTTACATTCCAACTTGGTACAAACGCTGTATGACTGTGACAGTCAATGTCAATATAGTATTTTTTACTTTGGTTTCTAGACTCACAACAACCCCATGCAGCAAGAAAACAGTGGAGGGAGGTTAAATGACCTGCCTAAGGCCACATCGCTAGTAAATGACAGAGCTAGAACTTGAAACACGAACTTCTTATTTTTGTTTTTGTGTTCTTATTTATCCATACTTTGTGTTCTTATTTATCCACAACCTTTTGCTGTGAGTGATTGTTTAACAGGGGGAGTGGAGTGGGAAATGGAGAGTCTTGTCCAAAAGCCTCAGTGGTCTCTTTAGGAGTAATTGCCTATGGTAGAGGGAAGTAGCAACCTCGAGGAAAGGGTGAGAGTTTGGAGAAAGTGCGGTGGGGCAGAGAAAGGAGTTAATGGATGTCAACTTGAGGGATGTCAAGCAGACTTCACTCATGGATGTGGTGGACTGCATGCAAACAACCGAATGCCATACACCTGCAGTTTGCCTAGATCCCAGCATCAGATTCAACTTGGATTAACAGTTTGCTTAGCTCAGGGTAATACAAAAACCAACACAGACGCGCGTTCTTGGCAGAGCTCCTGGTTCCTCCCTCAGATCCAGGGAGACAGACTGGTTGCCAGGGCTGGTCTGGGGAGCAGGAACAGGTCTGAGTGGGCCAAAAGCTATGAGTATTCCCCACTACCAAACGCTGTCACACATGCCTTCCTGGCATGCCTGGCTCAGGGTGCCCTCATGAGACCCTTCAGTTCACAGGACGCACACTCACGTTAGCAATATACACTCACAACTTGTATTTCCCATCTCCTTTCACCTCGGCAATACTACCCTAATGGGGTCCAGGTTTTTTTAATCTGCATGAACTCAACTCTTCCAAGGACATACAGAAATGATGGTTAACGATGATATCAATGATCATAGGAGATCTTAATATTTTTCTAAGTCAAACTTAAAAAAGAATCAGAGAATTGTGAATAAATGAAAAACTTGCAAAAGAAAGAGAAAGAATATGAATGTTAAAAAGACCATAAAAGTTACTCTCAAAAATGACTTTAGCCCAAGGGACTTGACATGATGAGGCCATTGTGCATTTTAAAACTAGTAACATAGATACAGAGCTTAGCACAGGGGCTGGGGCCTGAGCACTTCATGCCCGCTGCCGCGTATGTTCACCAGCAGCCCCAGCAGCAGCCGTTCACATATCTTACCCCTCCCTGCATCAGATAACATAGGCCTCTAGTGAGCCCCTTTCCCTCCCTGTGTGCCTGGAGCCCGCTGGCCCCCAACCTCAGTAGTCTGTGAGTCCCTGAGGCTATGGCCCCTCCCTTTCAGCCTTATAAACTTATACCCGCCTCTTTATCAGCAAACAAATATATAAAACAAACAAGCAATCAAAAACTTCCTTATTCCCGTTCTAGTCTGGTCCACTTTCTCCTATCCATCACGGCCAAGCCACTCAAAACAGTGGCACAAATACGTGCTCCAATCTAAATTTTCTTAACTTTTATTTCCCCTCAACCCATCTGCTTTCTGCTGTTACAAGAACACAGCAGGTGTCTTTACCAAGGTCACTGTTCACTGGCTAGGTAGCAAATATGTAGTTTTCAGTTTTTATTTGACCTGCCTTTTCTGTGGCCCTTGGAGATCTCTCTTGGAGACAATGTCTTCCTCCATTGTCTGTCCGGTCTGGTTTTCCTCCTCTCTCTTACATCCCTTTATTTTGGTAATTGTGAGGCCCTTTTTCCTGTACACAGCCCTTACATGTTGCAGTGGTCCTGTCCTTAGCCTGAATCTTTTCTTACTTTCACACACTCCCTGGACAATCTCATCCACACACCCACATCATCAGTGCCCTGGACAAGGAAGTACTCAAATTTCGTCGGGAGGATTTTCACAATGATCAAGCAATGGTTGCCATATCCAATCAATGTTCGCATGCAGGGGCCTCAGCATACTATGGCATCCCTCCTGAATGTGCTTCCCTCTTCAAGTGCTATATGACAACAGGGTCACAAAAAGCCCCACTGCAAGTAACTCCCACCCACCAGCCTTGTGTATCTCGGCTCCTCCCTCACTTCCTCATAAGACTTTCCTGACTACAAGTCTAGCTCAAATTCTTCATGCTTTGATTTTAAAAAATACAAGCAAAAGCAAAAATAATTTTGTTTTCTTCAATAACAATGCATGTTCAATAGAATGATTATTTAAATAATAAAAATCTCCTTAAAAATTCCTATAAATTTTTCATTAAACTTTAGGGTCCAATGCTCTACCATGGAGCCTGGCAGAGTGCAGCTGCTGAATACATAATGAATGACTCAACCCAGGAATCTGAAAGTGAGCCTAGACTCATGCACCAGTCTTTCCTGATAGCCTACTAGCTGCCAAGTCCTCCTGATTTTATTCACCAAACATTACCCTAATTCTCTCTTCTTTTTCTTATTCTCTTTTCAAAGGCTTTTACTTAAAGTTCATATTTCCTTGTATCCATCCGACGATAGCCTCTATAGAATATAATAGTGTTGTATTTAATTTCACAGATCCTGCATGTACCTTATCTGTGTGAGTATCCTGGTTCTGCCACTTTCAAGTTATCGGATCTCAGGACAGTTACTCCACATCTTGGGGCCTCCATTTCCCCATCCATGAAATCGTATCAATAATACGATTTACCTGGCATGGTGGTTGCTAGGATTAAATAAGATCTCACATGGCAAGCACTTCAGAGTACCTTGTTCATATTAAACAACAAATACCAGCTCCTGTTGTTATTATTCTTGCTCATGGTGTCACCGTCTTGGGAATAACTGCATAAGCGTTATAACTTATGCGTCAACTGCATAAGTGTTATAACTTATAATAACTGCATCTTAGATGCAGATGCCAGAATTTGCCAGTACTGTACTTGAATATACTTTAAAGGCTCCCGATTGGCTGTTGCCTCCTGCTTTAACTGCTCCTGTTGCACTCTTCAAGCTTCCATACCAATTTTTCAACAATAGGGAACTCCCTGAATCTTGAAACCTAGGTTTCAGTAATATGGAATTTTTTTACCAAATAGTCCATACTTTTAATATTTAGATTATTTTGTTTAAAAGATTACCTCTATTTGGAATTATTCTCTCATCTCTGGCCATCTGGTAATATCCAACTTGAGTCTTAAATTAACTCAGACAACCCCTCCTCCACAAGGCCCACTATCCCAGGTGAAATTTGCTATTCTTCCTCTCTCTTCAAATAGCACCATGGTCCTTCTTCCATTACAGCACTGAGAAAATTTGTTTTATGGTGATTTGCTGATTTGGATATACCCTTTTCTAGGTGTAAATCCCTTGAGGTCAGGAATTGTATTTGTTCAGATGTCCAGATTCTGAATATGCCTGTCACATAAATAGCACTCAATAAATATCTATTAAATGGATAAATCTTTGAATGAATAACTATTTTATTTTTTACTAGGGAATTACCTATATTGTATTCAAGCCATTTCGTATACTTACAATAGACATAGATGACCACTTCAGGTTGGTAAACAGATTGTGTACTCATGAAGGAGCTGGGCACCACCAAACCGTGTGAACGCTAACATTTGATGTGTTTTTCGCCTCTTTGCATTCTCATTTTTCTCTTATTAAGAGAAACTAAGAATCATTTCTCTGTCACACTACCTATCCTTACTTTTAATTTTCATTCACTACTTCACTTCTTTCTCGTTTCTAAGACCTTTCGTAGAGACACTTCCCGGACTATCTCAGAGCAAGCTAATGCAGCCATTGGCATTCCATTCTTCCACTTAGGCCTTTCCTAATGGGTTCACCAACTTGGTTGAGATTGTCTCATAGATTATCCCCAAGAGAGGGTGCAGTGTTGAGTCCTGAGAAGAGAAGCAGCAAGTTCACTCAAAAGTACTGACTTCTTATGTCAAATATCCTCATGCACTGGCTTGGTGACCTCGCACTTTGAGAGGTCAAAGGAGGATTTTGAAGGAGGATTATTTGAGGCCAGGAATTCAAAATCAGCCTGATGAAACTCCTTCTCTACAAAACATAGAAAAATTAACTCGGTGAGTGGCTACCATCCTAACTACACTAGGAGGCTCGGGCAGGAGGATCACTTGAGCCTAGGAGTTTAAGGTTGCAGTGAGCTATGATGAGGGCACTACACTCCAGCCTAGGTGATAATGTAAAACTCTGTTTCAAAAAAGAAAAGACTCTGTTTCAAAAAAAAAAAAAAAAGCACATTTTTTTCCCACAAACCATGCTCAATTCTCACAAAATTTCCTTTAATTATAGTCATGTAGTGGGATGTCACATGCTTAAATATTCAATGTAATGATAATGTCTATGTTCATATTTATAACATTTTATAACAAATTGATAACATCTTAAGTCCCTTAACTATTTCAACAGCCTCTCTATAGGACCATCACTAACAATTCAGATAAAAGGCACATAAGCTGCACTGTGTGAAAGCACAGTGTTAAGCATTGTTTAAAGGTTCGATCGTAGTAAGCAAAACAGTTTGTAGCTGTGACTCTTTCAAACATGGCAGTGCCACTAAATAAAATTTAATTTAATAACACTCTTTTTGCAACAATAGCAATGTAAAAATGCCCAGAATTGAGGGGAATATTAAACTTATCATTAAACATTAATAAATGAGTAAAAGAATAAGTAGTTGGCAACATGGAATCTTTCTTCTAATTCAAAGCCATCATTATGAGTTTCCCCTTGGACACTAGAGGGGAATAATTTCTTTTCTTTTTGAGACAGAGCAATGACATGCTAAAAATTAGTAAGAGAGCTAAGATATTATGCTCTATTTACATTTTCCTTTTTTATTTGGAGTGGTCTATTTCACTGATGTTTACCCATTGAAATAGAAGCCTCCTTTTAAAAAGTCATTGAATAGAAAGCAGTATTCTGATGGTACTCGTGAAATAGAATACAACTTTCCATTTTGCAGTGTTGACAATAGCTGATGTGCCAGAAACAGAACCATTTCCGCTCTCTGGAAGAGAGCTTACCTGAGTGAAAACAAAGTAATAACAAGGAAATAAGCAGCCCCTTGAGTGTGAGCTTAGAAAGCTGAGCTATAAAATGATAACACTCAGAATTATTTATGTCCCGACTTTCATCAATTTTCACTGCTCCTTCTCTTTCTTGCTTGCTTTTCAACAACACTTTGCAGATTTAAGCAGTCCATTAATGATTTCATTTGTCAGCCTCTATTATTGCTAATCCCTTTGATCCATTTTCCTCTTTTCTGAGGTCTGAGTGGAATTTTCAAATTTTTATTTTTTATATTTTATTAATGTGCTGCTTTTAATGTTCCACCAAATGTTGCTTTTTCATTTTTATTTTAGTCATTTGATTTCTTTCTCATGGAACTGGAGTTCTGACTTTGAAGACATCTATACAGATTTTAAGGCTTTTACTTATGCACAGCTCACACACGGGAAGTGCTTTAAGGAAATACAGTGAGATGGTAAACACGTGGTCTCTGTAATAAGACAGGGAACAACAGAAACCTAACCACTCTGAGCTTCAATTTCCTTATCTTTAAAATATAGATAATAACATCTACATTGCAGTGTTAATTATTTATTTGCAGTTTTTGGCTGGGGCCAGGTTTGAATCCGCTACCTCTGGCATATGGGGCTGGAGCCTTACTCCTTTGAGCCACAGGAGCCACCCCTGCAGTCATTTCGAGAATTAAAATCCTAGAGTGTCACTGGCCTAGCAAACAAAAAATAGCAGCTTCTACATAATTATCATTAAATCTACTATTTCACTGCAGTTGTAATGAAAATATTCTATGTGGATCTACATGTTATAGATAAAACCCCAAGGCTTTTTTAAAATGAGAGCAAAGGAAAATGTTTTCATAAGCTCAGGTAGGAAAAGACACAAGAAGCATGAACTTAAAGGAAAAGATTAATGTACAATTAGGCCCTATGAAAAAAGAAAACTTCTATTCATAAAAAATTTAGGAAACTAAAAACATAGGGCTCCCACCCATAACATATTAACACAGAATAATGTATTAGAAACTTTTTTTTTTTGTAGTTTTTGGCTGGGGCTGGGTTTGGACCCACCACCTCCGGCATATGGGGCCAGCGTCCTACTCCTTTGAGCCACATGCACCACCTTGTATTAGAAACTTTTAATGTAATTTAAGAAAAAGTCATACAAACTAATAGAAGGATTGGCAATAGTCTTCACAAAAAAGATATCCAAATAGTTGATAAGCATAGGAAAAAGTGGTCACCTTAATTAGTCATTAAGACAATGCAAATTAAAGCCACATAAAGATACCACTTCCCATTCAGGCAGAATGACTGAAATCAAAAGACTGACAGAAATAAGTGTTGAGTATTATGAACAACTGAAATTCTCACACTGTTAATAAGAATGTAAATTAATTCATCATCATTTGGAGCCAATATCTATTAAAACGGAACGTATAATGATCTAGCAACCTCATTACTATTACTACAAAGTTGTGATATGTATAATAGCTCCAAACTAGAAAATCCTGCATATTCAACAGTACTTGAATTGGGTAAAATAAAGTGTAGTATATTTATATAATACAACGGAATGCTATTCAGAAATGAAAATGAATGAATTACTAATATATACCACAATATGAGCTTGAGCATGAGAATCACAAATACAAAGGGGTCCTCAAAAAATAGGTTAAAATGAGCATAATAAAAAACTAGGCATGGATCTCAAAAAAAAATTGCACCAAAATAAACTCATCCTAATTTGTTATAATAATCTAGAACAGGAACTAATTTGAGGCACTAAGAAAAATAAGATATCAGTTTGAAAAGATCCCAGAACAACATGAAGTGTGCTAGCACTGTAGCAAGAATAGACATCAGATTTATGGTGAATCTTGGAAGGAAGAACGGTGGAATTGTTACTGCTTTATGAAAAGTTTATGGGGACAATGCTTCCAATGAAATCAGCAATGAAAATGAATAACTCGTTTTAGGAAGGAACAAAATGATGTTGAAGATGAAGCCTGCAGCAGTAGATCATCAACATCAATTTTCAAGGAAAATATTCATCTTGTTGGTACCCAAAATGAAGAGGACTGATGAGTAAAAGCATCAACAATAGCTAACAAATTTTCCACTGTTGGAACTAAATCAGCCACAGACTAGAACAAAGCTTTCAATTAAAATTTTAAACAAGTGAGATCAAGATCCTAATGTATTTCCTCAAAGAATTGTACCATGATATGAAACATGGCTTCAGCAGCACAATCCGGTCACAGAGCACAATCAAAGCAAAGGCTACCAAGAGGTGGAAATGGTCTAGTCAAAGCAAAATCAGATCAGTCAAAAACAAAGGTCCTGGCAATAGTTTTTTGGGATGCTCAAGGAATTTTGCTTGTTGACTTTCTGGAAAGCCAAGAATAATATCGTCTGCTATTGTATGAGTGTTTTGAAAAACTTAACCAAAGCAGAAAAACACCCAGGAAAGCTTCATGAGAAAGCCCTTCTCCATCACAGGCTCCTGCCCATTTCTCTCATCAAAGAAGAGCAATTTTGCAAGAGATTTCATGATAAATCATGGGGCATAAAGTGCTAATTTGTCTCCTTCTGACTTTTTTGTTTTCTAATCTTAAAAACCCCTAAATGGCATTCATTTTTCTTCAGTTAATAATATAAAATAGACTACATTAAGATGGTTAAATTGCCAGGACCTTCAATCCTGTAGGGATGCATTAAATGGCTTGTATCACCTCTCACAAAAATGTATTTAACTGAATAAAGCTTATGTTGAGAAATTAAGTTTATATCTCTACTCTTATCATTCAATTCTATTTTCCAAGAACTTTATGAAATCACTTCGTATAATATTGAGCAAAATAAGTCACAAATGAATGCAAATCAAATTGCTATTGTTCTTTTTACAAAAAGTTCAAAAATAAACAAAACTAAGCTGTGGTATTTCAAGTCATGCTTGTGGTTATCTTTAGATAAGGAGGGAGTAGTGACTTGAACGTACATGGCAGGGGTTAGGATGCTGAGAACATTCTAGTGCTGGGTTACATCATGGTTACCCAGGCATATTCACTTTGTGAGAGTTCTAATAGTCACTCAGGAGATGTGCATTTTTCTATATCTTTGCTCTATTTCAATAAACAGGTTTACAAAAAATATTGTGTTATTTAGGAAAAACTGTTAATGCCATTAACAATAGACGAGCACCATCGATATCTCAATTGATTCGGTTTACACAGTTCTAATGGGAAAATAAAGTTGGACAAATTGTGGCACTTGGTGGGTGCCAAAATATCTGAACAGCTACAGATAAAAACAAAGCTTTCAATGAAAATTTTAAACAACTGGGACCCTGAGGTTTTCTATAAAGCAGATAAAGAAGAAAGACCAATGATGAAACTGAATCACTTTTGCAAGGGACATTGACATTTTAAACTTTATCTCTAATTATTGAATAAAAGATATCAAATACTTTGTTCTATGTTAACAAAATGTGTGCTCAGAAGAGCAAACATTCAGGGAACAGCTTAGCACACAGCAAAAATTAAATGCATGCTAGCTGCTACTAAAATGATGGCAATTACTACTGCTATTACAATCAATAACTCAATGGGGGGAGTATTTTTAGTTAAAATAACTATCCTAATGCAACTAAAATCACTCTGCATGGATGGTTGCCAGTTCCACCAGTGGTTGAGCACAGGCTGAAAATACGTTTTGTCTTTCACAACTGCACTAGATCAGAAAACATAATTTAAATCTTGGTCAGGATGATGGAGCTAAAGAAGAAAAAACAATAAATACTACCTATGCATGAATCAAATCAGTACCACTTAAAATCTAATGACCTAGAACAAGTAAATCATTTAAAATGAGTCTATTAATTTGTCTGTGGAGTTTGTAGGATTATTGATTATATAGGTGAGAGTTTATATTATATATTTATATATCCTGAAGGAAGAAGAATCTCATTGGTCAATGTATCATAGTTAGATCCCAGTGCTAAAAGCAGAAAAATAAAACTTCTGTACACATTTGTGTGCTAATAAAATAGATCTAGGTCATAACGAACCTTTTCTGCTGAGTTTCATGGTCCAACATTTCATGGCAAAGGATACATCATTTGAACTTTAGCAATTTTTTACTTGACACTCTTGAGTGTTTTTGATCTTAGTGGCTCTTCTTAGCCATCTTCAATTTTGACTCTTAGATTATGGACTTTATCTGTTGACTGCTGATGGAAAGCTGACCTAGCCCTTATTTATTATTCCTGAAAACAATATTTATTGAGTACCTGGTAGACATCAGGCACTGTTCTCCACTCTTTGTATAATGCCAAGAACAAAACAAAATTCACTTGAAATAGAGTACACATTCCAAGGGGTGGCTGAATATTTCAGTCACACAACACCAGGAGCAATAAAGGAGCAATTTAAGAGATATAAATAAATAGCACAACAATAATCAAACACAATTAGATTTGAAATCTAATTTCAAATTAGATTCATTATAATTGAATGTGGAGGAATCACTGAAGGCTATTTCAGTAGATGTGAAAATAAAACACCATCATAATAAAGTGTAGCAGATTGTATATTACAAAGATGACTGTGTCAATATATATTTCATTCCTCACATAGTTCTTTTAGTGACATTGATCCTTGAATCCAGACGGACCTGTATAACTGTCTTAATCAAAAGACTGTGATGGAAGAGACGCTGTCAAACTTCAAATAATTACCCAGGACAAAAGATGGGCCTAAAAATCAACCTCCAGCCCCAGTGGAGAGATAGTCCAGGGCCTGTTCCCTCTCCCCACATATAAGAATCATGCAGAGAGTCATTATTTAGTCACTCCATTGAGAATTTGCCTTTGAAGTTGATTTGATTGCCAGAGCAGTAACATTTTAAGCTGCTGGGTAGCTTCACTGAGGAACTGCAGCCTTGCAGTTGCCCTCAGGCATCAGGAGGAAGGTGTGATCAGTGAGACTGGGATAAGGCTGAGTTGGTATGAGTTCATGTCAGGGAACTGCTATTGACACAGCAGCATAGGTAAAGCCTGCCATGTCCACCTAAGGGTTTTTGTTTGTTTTTCTATCAGGTGAACTGAGAGGGCAAACTCAGCCCCAGGTCAAATGGGCAGGTGCAGCTGCCACTTGACACAGGCAGCAGTGCTGAATCTAAAGGACAAAGAGATTCTTTGTCTCTTCCCACCACCACCTCCATGCCCTCTTGGATCTAATTTCTTCTCTCCTTGGGTGCCAGGAGTTTATCTCCCCCTATAACCCCACAAAATTAGTGCATCCAATCCCAGTAGGTAGTACTTACAACTGTACCTTTTCTCCAGTTATCCTCTAGTCTTACTTTGTTCGTTTGTTTGTTTTTTCAAATTAATATGAGGGTCCAATTTTTAGGTTACATTGTTCTCACCTGCAGGGTAAAGTTCCATTTGTAGAAGAGCTCCTCACCCAGCGAGTGTATTTATTATATACCCTCACAATGTGCACATTAGGTGAAATCCAACCTCTGTTCCTGCTTTGAATTTTTTTCCCAGGAAGTACCTGAGATGTGAGAATCCCTTTCTGGGGACAACCTCATTCACACTCTTACTGAGGTGTGGTAAGGTATTTTTATTGACTGTTGGTCTGGTCTAGGTGAGGAGGAGGAGATTGGGGTGGAAGAGTCAGAAGTCTTTCCAATGCTCAACAATTCCCCAATCTAGAGATAGTAGGGGACATGGAATGTCCATTCAGTACTTTGATCACTGGCTCATTGCTGGATGGCTTTTGTGGCAAAAAGAACATCATTGTCTGGTTACAGAAGATCCAGAGAGCAAAATATACAGTGCAGATTATTTTCAATGGCACAAGTGTTATGGGCTGGAACACAATAGCATAATCTGACAAACAGTCAAAATTACTGTGGCATCATAAGTACCTACGAAGTGGTGAGGAAGATCAAAGGTCCAATATAGTCCATCGTCCAAGAGCAGGCAGGGCCACCAACCCCTGCAATGTGTTCTCCTTCATCTTGAGAAAGTAAGTCATCTGTCAGCAGGAAGCTGAAATTTAACATGAAGTGGTAGCCTCGGTATCAGACACTGCAGTGACATGTTGTACCCCAATGTGATAACAGATCTAGGTGATGAGGGAGCAATTTGGGCCTTGCAGGTGTGAATAGAAACTTCATTTCAGTCAGAAACAGACCTTTACCATGGACATCTATAGTACATGACAATGAGGATACGTGGGCCACATAAATTAGCCCAGACCACCAAGTCGGTAACCACGATTTGTTTCCAGTTTGTGACCGCAAAGAAGAATATTAAAGATTCACCTACCTATGGTCTTTCAAGTCACAATTCAAATGGCTAGACCAGCACAACGGTCAATAAAAATACCAAGGGGGGCTCAGCACCTATAGCTCAAGTGGCTAAGACACCAGCCACATACACCTAAGGTGGCGGGTTCGAATCCAGCCCGGGCCTGCTAAAACAACAATGATGGTTGCAGCCAAAAAATAGCCGGGCATTGTGGTGGGTGCCTGTGGTCCCAGCTACTTGGGAGACTGAGGCAGGAGACTCACTCGAGCCCAGGAGTTGGAGGTTGCTGTGAGCTGTGATGCCACAGCACTCTACCCAGGGCAATAGCTTGAGGCTCTGTCTCAAAAAAAAAAAAAAATACCAAGGGGCATATTGGCCTGAGCTGGGAGAATGACCTTGAGGTTTATCTACCATGCCCATTTTTAGTACTGTATAAGCTGGGACTGAGGTTAAACAGCCACAGCACTCCCAGGGTGCACCGAGTTTTGGCATGGCTGAACCATCAGTGAACCAGGCCCAGGAGTTGAGGGAAACCTCTGTGAATCTGGATGTCCCACTGAGCCAGCAACTTTGCTTCAGGGAGAGGAGACAGAGGTAAGTTTCCTGCAAAGGAGCAGCTGCCATCCATCATAAAATACCAAGATAAAAAATAAATAAATAAAATAAAATAAATACCAAGATGAAGCTGGATCCAGGTTAGCTAATTTTCTGGGCACACTATTTTCACTTAATCATAAAGACTATTCAGTTAGGCATATGCCACCTACAATATTTAAATAATCCCCATAAGAGTCTGGGCCTTTCTTTGGTAACAGTGGGACCAAAAAAGACAGAAGTGTTTGATTGATTTTTGAAGTAACTGAACATTGTAATTCACCCACATAGTCCCAGGAAATTGTCCCTGAATTTTCTGGAGTTTGCTAACCACTCCTGCTGGCTGAGGTATGATAGCATCACAGCCAGGCCCATTGAGAATAAGACTTCAGACTTGCCAATTAGCAGGACATCATCTGTATAGTGAAAGTTCTAGACATCAGAGGGAAAAGGCACTGAGGCTAAATGCTGACTGTCCTATTAGTTGCAAATAGTCCCATTAGCATTTTTTTAAAGCCCTATACAACAAAATCTCTTCTGATATTCAGTGTTAGTCTATTTTCATTGCTATAAATGAAATAACTGAAGCTGGAAAAGAGGTTTACTTGGCTCACAATTTTGCAGACCTCACAAGAAGCACAGCCCCCACACCTGCTCCAGCTGAGGGCCTCAGAAATCCTACAACCATGGCAGAGGGCAAAGGGGAACAGGTGTATAACAGGGTGAGAGAAGGAACAAGAGAGAGGAGAGGAAGTGCTAGTCACTTTTAAACAACCAGTTTTGTGTGAACTAACAAAATGGGAACTCACTCATTACTGCAGAGTAGGCACCAAGCTATTCATGAGAAATCCACCCCATGAACCAAACACCTCCAACTATGCCCCACCTCCAACATTGAGAATCAAACTTCAACATGGGATTTAGAGGGCCAAAAATCTAAATTATGTCACACTTCAGGAGCATTTATAGTACACAATTTTATGTACTAATTGTGTTACATATTTTTATAACAAAGTATGTCAAATTGATCTCATAGGGCTTCACCCTAAAAGTCACCTTAACTGTTGTTTTTTGTTTGTTTGTTTTTTGCTGCTCAAACTCTACCATTGAAATTCAGGCACTCCCTCCCCACCCCACCCCCACTGCCACCAAAGGAGCACACATGAAGGCATTGGGCATGTACATTTCAGGAGCTACAGTCATAGCTACCAGGAGATAATGTTGCTTCCCAGCTAGGAGCTTGAGGAGGGCAGAAAGATAATGGAGACAGGCCTGGGTGGGCAGGAAAGGTTTTTTTCTCCTTTGGCTTCTAACCAGGGGATTGATGCTCATTTCCTCCCCTGTGTACCACTAGGATCTGGGGCCTGCCAGGTTTAGAGGTTCTATCTTATTGGCTTCCTACCCCTTCCCATGTCACAAATTCTGCCACCATGAATGACCTGAATTCCCATGTCCAAACAGAAGTAAAAGTTGGGGTGACTTAGCTTTTTCCTTAAAGTAGCTGAGCATGGATGTGGTAGTGGGCAAAGACGTCATCAAGGGCTGTAGGAAAAAGAACTGCTTGGTGTCAGCAAAGCCTGAGACTTCCCATTTTTATTACAATATTCCTCCCTCTTTCCATTTAGGGGAGAATGAACTTAAATACCATTCAGTAGGTTGGTTTCTTTCTTTCTTTCTTTTTAATTTGTTTTGACAGTCTTACTTTGTCACCCTTGGTAGAGTGCCATAGTGTCACAGCTCACAGCAACCTTAAACTCTTGGGCTCAAGTGATCCTCTTGCCTCAACCTCCCAAGAAGCTGGGATTACAGGTGACTGCCTGAACACCTGCCTATTTTTAGAGACAGGGTCTTACTCTTGCTCAAACTGGTCTCGAATTCTTAAGCTCAGGCAATCCATCCACCTTGGCCTTCCAGAGTGCTAAGATTATAAGCATGAGCCACCACTCAGGCAAGAGATTTGTTTCAATCCTATTTCTCATCATTTGGCCTCTTTAAGGGGTAGAACAGTGAGTGGCCCTTTCTCCCACCCTACCAGTAGGGCAAGAACATTCACTACCAGATGCTGAGGGGTATTTTCATACCCCCTAATCCATCCTGTAGGACTCCTCACTCTTTCTATTCCAGAAACTCATGTCTCTGTGATCAACCCATTATTGTTGCCAAAACTCAAAAATTATATAGAATCTAGAATTTTTGCCTATTTTTAGGTAACAATTAGGTTGTCAGTGTTTCAAGACTTGCAATGCTAGCAGAAGACAAAAGAGACCTGGAACAGGAAAAAAAGCAGAGCTAAGTTAGTTTGCTTCAGTTTTCTGGAGACAAATAATAGAGCCTATCATGGTTCCTTGCACTTGCAATGGCTTGCATTATAGAAAAGAAATAAGGAAGACAACTCAAATAAATAATTGACTAGATACACTCAACAGCATATTGCAACAGAAGAAACAATCAGTGGACTTGAGGATAGGTAAGTTGAGCTTATCTAGTTTGTGGAACAGCAAATATAAGAACAAAGAAAAAAGAGCATAGCTTTGCAAATATGTGGAAAACCAGTAAGCAAGTCCATGTTCAAATAAATTGAAGACCCCAAAATAGAGAGGAACAGGAAAGAGAAAAAAAATGAAAAAAACTATGACTGAAAATGTCCCAAATTTGAAGAAAAAGACTAATCTACACAGGAAAGGTTTAATGAATTCCAAGTAAAATGAGCTTAAGGAGATCCACACCTTGAAATATCATGGCCAAACTGTCACAAGACAGGAGGTCTTGAAAGCATCAAGACAAAGAGATTCATCAGAGAAGGGAGCCAAAATAAGATGAACACCAGACTTCTTATCAGAATCTATGGATGCCAGAAGCCAATGGAATGTGATTTTCAAGATGGAGAAGAAGAAAAAATCAGGTAACCAACAATTCTATATGAAGCAGAACTACCCTTCAAAACTGTAGCAAATATGAAGATATGCCAAGGCAAAACCTGAATTTATTCATTGATAGAGAATTGCCCTTTAAAAAATACTAACAAAAGTCTTTCAAACTGAATGAAAAAGGACTAGACAGTAACTCAAATCCACATTAAGAAATAAAGATCACCAGTAAAAGTAACTATTAGCTAAACACACAGCAGCATAACTCTATGTCTGTTTATAATGCCTTTCTTCTCTGGTTTAATCTAAAAGGTAGCATCACAAAGCCATGACTATAAACTTGTTGATGGACTTAAATGTTAAAAGACATAACTTTTTCTGTATTTTTTGACCATAATAGAACAAAAGAGAAAGGAAAGTATAATATTGAATAAAAGTTTCATATAGTATTAAAATTAATTTGCTGTTAATTTGGGATACAGCATTTTAAGGTGTTGATGTTACTTGGAACTTTCAAGATCATAACTAAAAACACTCTCAAAATCAATAATAGGGAAAAATTAGGGAAATTCACTCAAATGAAGTAAATACACTCCTAAATAACCAATGGAACAAAATGCAAATGACAAAGAAACTTAATGAGTACTCTGAGATAAATGAAGGTGAATATTAAATGCTACGGGATATGTAACAAAACTTATTAGGTGCAAATAAAGCAGTACTTAGAGGGAAATTTACACCTTTTAATACCACTGTTTTAAAAAGACATAAATCCTCAAAATGCTAACCTAATTTTTCACCTTAAGAAGCTAGAAATAAGCACTAAAATAGAAATAATTACTAAAATGCAAAGCTAGATAAGCTTTGCATTATCCAAAGCAAGCACGGGAAGGAAAAAAATCTATATGTAGTAAAGTTTTAAAAAATTTCAAATATAGAACATCAACAGAATAAAACATTGGTAGTTTGAAAAGATCAGCAATATTTCCAAATACTCAGCTAGACTGAGCATAAAAAGAGAGAGAAGACTCAAATTACTAAAATCAGAAATATAAATATAAATACACCAATATAAATCTCACAGAAATAGAAAGGAGTAGAAGGAAACACTATCAAAAAAAACTGTTTGCTCAACAAATTACATAACTTAGGCAAAAAGATAAATTTTTAGAAAGACATGAACTACCAAAACTGACTCAAGGAAAATGAAAAAATCTGAATAGACTTTGTATGAGAAAATCCTAGGCTCAGATTGCTTTATTGGTGAATTCTATACAACATTTAAAGAATACCTAATGTATTTTGCATTAGACAAAATGTGATTGTTAATTCTATAGAGAACTTAAATTAATCCACATGAAAAAAGCCAACAATCCCATACATCAATGAGGAAGAGAGATGAACAAAACCTCTAAAAAAGACGAATGAATGGCTAGAAAAGATATGAGAAAATGCTCATCATCCCTAATTATTAGAGAAATGCAAATTAAAGCCACCTTGAGATATCATCTAACCCTAGCAAGAATGGCCTATATCACAAAATCTCAAAACTGCAGATGCTGGCACGGATGTGGAGAGAAGGGAATACTTTCACACTGCTGGTGGGACTGCAAACTAATACAGCCTTTTTGGAAGGAAGTATGGAGAACCCTCAAAGAACTCAACCTAGACCTCCCGTTTGATCCTGCAATCCCATTACGGGACATCTATCCAGAAGGAAAGAAAAACTTTTATTATAAAGACACTTGTGCTAGACTGTTTATTGCAGCTCAATTTACAATCGCTAAAATGTGGAAACAGCCTAAATGCCCCTCAACTCAGGAATGGATTGGCAAGCTGTGGTATATGTATACCATGGAATATTATTCAGCCAAAAAATGAAGATTTTGCAGCATTTGTATTAACCTGAATGGAGATGGAACACATTATTCTTAGGGAAGCATCACATGAATGGGGAAGCATGAATCCTATGTATTCAACTTTGAGACGAGGACAATTAATGACATGGTGGGGGGTGGTGGAAGGGGAGACAGACAGAGAGAGAAGGAAGGAGGGGGTAGTGGAAAGAAAAAGAAAAAAGAAAGAAAAGAAAAGAGTGTCTAATTCTCACATAAATTGGATTTAATTTTGACCAAAGTACATTACTTGAAGAATAATTTTTTTTTTTTTGAGACAGAGTCTCAAGCTATCCCCCTGGGCAGAGTGCCATGGCACCACAGCTCACAGCAACCTCCAACTCCTGGGCTCAAGCGAGTCTCCTGCCTCCGCCTCCCAAGTAGCTGGGACCACAGGCGCCCCCCACAACGCCTGGCTATTTTTTTTGGTTGCAGCCATCATTGTTGTTTGGCGGCCCGGGCTGGATTCAAACCTGCCACCTTAGGTGTATGTGGCTGGCGCCTTAGCCACTTGAGCCACAGGCGTCGAGCCTGAAGAATAATTTTTAATTCAATTTGTTAATATGTTGTTTAGGATATTGCATCCTCATTTATAAGTGAAATATGTTTTTAATTTCCCTTTATAATAATACTTTTTTCAATTTTAATATCAGATATATCCAGATGAAATAGAATGATTTTGAAGTATTTCTTCTTTTTCTATTATCTATAAGATTTGGCACTATCTGTTTTTTGAAATTATCTTCTATTTAATTTATAAATATTAGTTGTCTCTTTTTTGAGACTTAAAAAAAAAAAGAAGTTAACTGATGAGTCCATACTGAACCTCAGAGTCAAAGCATTCTGTGATAGACATACTTTTATCTAACAATGTGAATGTTACTTTTTTGCATTATTATTATTATGCTCAATATTTCATTGTGCAGCAATCATCTGATTTCTTTTCCGAATGTATTTATCTTCGTTTGTTCTTTACAAGTTTTTTTTTCCTAGTCCTTATCTTAAACATTGTTAATGTTATTAAATTTTAAGCCTCTTTAATTTTGTGAAGGCAAAAAGTGGAAACCAAATAAACACAGAAATATGTATAGAGAAAATAAAAAACAAACAAACAAAAATAACTAACAATCTGTTTGAAATTCTTCCAAACTAAAAATGGAAAGAATGCTTCCCAATTCATTATATGAGACTAGCTTTACAGTGACACCAAAACTAGGCACTTGCCACTGTGATCCATCAAGTAGTAAGGTCAAATGATCTTGGAAGTAATGCACAGAGCACTCTATAAAGGACTCTGTCATATGTTCTTGCTCTCACTAGGGCTAATGTGGAAACTGCCACAGCTAAATGTCTGACCTTCTACCAACAGTAAGGCTGAGTTCCCACATCATAACCAGCTCTCAGTGAGACTATTCAGGTTGTTGGTGACAAGTTGAAGCTTATGTTTAGAACTCAATTAATCCACTGGGATAGCTCTTGGTACACCCACATCCCATTTTAACTAACTGCGCATGTGCAGAAGCCATAAACTGAAAGCATGTTAAATTGGGCTTATATTCCTCAGAGATGAAGGTCTATGTCAACTCCACAGACAACCCCGTTAGAGCAGCAAACGCTCTTGCCGAAGGCAGGGGTAAAGGGGAAGGGAATCTGGCATTATTGAAAAAGCAATAAAATGAGGCATACAAGTTGCAGCAAAGTCCCCCAGTTCAGCATTGACACTCCGCACTCAGTAATTCTTTGCACCGGGGGCTATCCTGTGCCTTGCAGTGCACAATGCCGGTAGGACCCACCAGATAAGGCCAACAAAAATTACTTCAGCCATTGCCAAATGTCTCCGGGGAGCAAAATCTCCCCAGATTGAGAACCACTGAATTTCAGACTGAGGAACAGGAGGGGGTCCAATCCGTCTAATAAACCCTCTTCTATGTTTTCTGAACTAGTCAGAATCCTGCAGCAGCCGGCCTGGTGGATGAACTTGGAGTGAGAAGCAAGGGGATAAGAAGCGCCAAGAGTAGACTCTAGAGGGCGCTGTTGGAGCCTCATGCTGACCGCCTCTATCAACTCTTCCCCATCCCACTGCAGCTAACACCACCCTTCTCTTGAGAATTACCCTCTATCAAATGGCCTCCCACCCTGGAAAGGCCGCTCTCCACGCGCCCCACACCCCCAGACCCCTTAGTGGGATTCGCACTAATGCAATTTGAGCTGCAGAGCTTCCTCAGAAGGTCAGACTGAGGCTACTGCCCAGGTGAGATCATATTCTGGGCGCTTGTTTCTTCTGCCCACCGCCCACACACACCCCTCCTCATTCCTTCTGAGAGCATCAACCACAAACCTCTTGCACCTCTCCATCTTCAGCTCCACTTTCTAGGACAAAAACAAGAATTTATTTAATGCCTATTGTGTGCAAGCCTTTACATTTTTATGCTTGATCTCAATTAATCCTCAGAGTAAGACCCAAGTATTATTAATTCTGTCTTGTCCTGTTTTACAAATGAGGAAGGAGCCTCCAAGAGGTATGAGTTCAAAGTTACACCCGACAGATGGCAGAGCCTGCACTAGGATCCAGTTTGCATGACAGTCTTAACCTACACGCCAGTCTGTCCTGTCAGTTAAAGGGACTGAAGATATTTATAGTCCTTCTATAGAGGGGCTGCTCCTTTTCTTGCTGGAGGGGTTCCAAGGTGTGTAAAAGACTATTGGTTTCCATTTTATGACTCAGTTCACACAACGTTAGTTTTGAAGATAATTCATTAAATGTTGAGAGCTGTATCCCTTCGTTTCAGATGGTATGTCCTCTGGACAAGAGGGTGTATCTGAATTCCTATAAGAGAGTTGATATACTCTCTGGTTCTCCAGGGAGGAAAGGGAGTTTGACATTCACTATTGGCTTCTATTCTAAGGAGTAGGGGGAGGATAATATGGAAAATTGCTTTCAAATGCCTCTTGCTATGGAAAATAAAAGTAAACAAGGGTAGTAAAAGATGTCAACAGCTGCCATTAAATCTCTTTTACTTATTTATTTAATTAAGAACTTGAAAACAATACAGATTGTGCATAAATCCTCAGGCAATGAGTTGAGTGAATTATAAAGTTTTTTTCAGAAAATAAATTCTATGAAATTAGCTCGAGGCTATATATAGTTTGGCATTGATGAATATAGTCATTTAATCTAAAGAGTGTCATAATCATAATATCCTTTTGTCTCATTAAGAATTTGTGTGTTTTCTATATATTTAAAACAAAGACAGCCCAGTAAACATTATCACACTACCTTGTATAGTTTTTAATTGAAATGCCACCAAGAGATATAATTTCTCAGAGACATAACCAGCAAATATCTTCTCCATTCTGAGGGCTGTCTGCTTGCTTTACTTACTGTGTTATTCACTGTGCAGAAGCTTTTTAATTTGATGAGTTCACACAGGCCTACACTAAACATTTTGAAACATGAACACACTCCTCTATGAATCTGTCAGGTCACAGGTCAGAGACCCTGCCCTGCATTTGTTTAGCTGTATCACTATACACCAAAGGTCTGGTCTACTGAAGAAGTCTGAAAAGTCCACCTATGTGAAAAGTTCTTGTTTAAACTTTTAAGAAAACTAATCAAAATGATCCAAGGGAACTTAAAAAGAGAACAGTTTATAATGCACTCAGTTCTAATATTACAGACTTTGGGGATGTCCAATATACTTTATCCCTTCTCTTCTGATTAAAAAGAGAACAGTTTTTTCTCTTTTTAGAGTTTGTTAGAACTTGGCTCTAGTATTACAGACTTCAGGGATTCTCCAGATTTCATTCCTCATATAGTGTTCACATCAACTGATGTCAACCAACTTGGATTCTTAACATTTTACAAAAGTAAAATTCATCCCAGCACTCTCTTTAATTTCTAACAAATGCTAACTAAGGTTGGGGGGCCTTCCATGAAACTATACCTTGCAGATCTCCAACTATAGGGAGCATAACTGACCACTATGCCCAGCTGCTGCACTCTGATATCCACCATCATGTCTGCACAAGTTCACACTTGGCAGAGGCTACTCCCAGCCTCCCACTGACTAGGTGGGGGAGGCAGGTGTGTTCTGGGGACATCAGGGACTCCTCTAATGAACAGTTTTTGCTCAAGGCCTCCCCAGCAGCCTTGCTGAAACTTCCTTGAGTTTCCCAATGGCCTCGGAGAACACTTCCACCCTTAAGTCTGTTTGAGAAGAGAAAGAATTGATGAGAGATACTGAAAATCATTCTACTGAAAATATATGTAAGATTGTTTAATGCCCTAAGGTATTTTATATAATTATTATATATGACAATGTGTTTCCCAATGGCCTCGGACACTTCCACCCTTAAGTCTCTTTGAGAAGAGAAAGAATTGATGACAGATACTGAAAATCATTCTACTGAAAATATATGTAAGATAGTTCAATTCTCTAAGGTATTTTATGTAGATGTTATATGTGACAATGCGTACCAGGGCTTATTTTTTGAAGTATTTTTACAATCTTTTGTTCCAAAAATAATATGAGAATTTTCTCTTACTAGGGGATCCATCAGTCTAAAATGTCATGGAATGCTCTTCTAGGACTTCCAGGTCCATCAAACCATGTCAGACTGGGGTGGGAGGCAGTTTTCTATGGCCTATCCACTTCCAAAAGGAACCATCATCACTGCCCCATAGGCTTACAAGAAGGGTTGCTGGGACCTTTATTACTACTTGTCTCTATTCTGGTGGGCCAGGGAATAACATGAGCCATGGATTTCCTAGAGCTGCACCAGCATGACTCCAGTTGTAACAGCCAAAGCTCTGGAACTCTGCGCATCTGAAAAAAAGGAAAGGTACCACGTCCTCTCTTCTTCCTTCATCCCCACTCCTAGTTTGCAAACCATGAGGAACTAAGCCAGACCTTGCTAGTTGTCTACCCAATGTCCATTCTTCTCTTTTTTCATACTAAGAAAATCTTAGTTTTACTCAGAGTGACAATCTGTCCACATACTACATTTTGCAGTCACTTTTACAGATAATGATGGTCTTGTGACATGGTTCTAGCCAATGAAATAAAATGACAAGTCATTGGAGCTTCCAGGAAAACTCTCAGATATCAGATAAAGGGTTTTTGTCCTGTAGAACATGATGAATTGTCTAAATGTGTATGGCAATGCACAGAGCCAAGTATAAACCAGGCAGTTTGGGGGAAGAGCAGAAAACTAGAGGGTTTAAGCCACTAGCTATTAAGACCTAATTTACTACATAAGAGAGTATGATATTCACTTGAGGGTACACAAAAAGAACAGAGTCCAAAAATAGACCCACACTGGTGTGAGTGCTTGATTTCCAGCAGAGGTAACACTGCAACACTATAGCGAAATGATGGTCTCTTCAACGAACTGTGCTGGGTCCACATAGGAAAAACTTCTTGACCCCTTTCTCACACCATAGTCAGCTCTAGATAAATTATATATCCAAATGTAAAAATCAAAACAAATTATACTTTTAGGAGGAAATGATAGAATAAATATCTTCATTACTTTAGTGTGAGTAAAGAGTTTTAGACAGACCACAAAAAAAGCTTAACCAGGAGGAAAAAATTAATAAACAACATTACAGTTAAGACATTTTGTTCACTAGGAGACACCATTAAGAAATGTTTATCACACGAACATCTGACAAAGGACTTACTATGTCTCCATAAAATTCCCATGCTGAACCTATACCCCCAAGTGCCTATATTTGGAGATGGAACATTTAAAGAAATAATTAAGTTAAAATGAAGCCATTAAGGTTAGCCTTACTCCAGTCCGCTGATCTTCATATAGAAAGGATATTAGGACACACATATGCAGAAATGTGTGTACATGGAGGGGTGGCCATGAGAAGAGACAGTAATAAGGACACCAGAGGTGTAACCACAAGGAGAGACAGCAAGAGGGATGCCAGAGGGGTGACCAAGAGGAGAGATAGAAAGAGGGATGCCAGAGGGGTGACCACGAGGAAAGACAGCAAGGGGGGTGCTAGAGGGATGACTCCGAGGAAAGAAAGCAAGAGGGATGACCATGAGGAGAGACAGAAAGAGGGACATCAGAGGGGTGACCATGAGCAGAGACAGCAAGAGGGACACCAGGGGGTGACCACAAGGAGAGACAGAAAGAGGGACGCCAGAGGGGTGACCAAGAGGAGAGATAGCAACAGAGACGCCACAGGGGTGGCGATGAGGAGAAATAGAAAGAGGGATGCCAGACGGGTGACCACGAGGGGAGACAAAAAGAGGGACACCAGAGAGGTGACCTTGAGGAGAGACAGCAAGAGGAATGCCAGAGGGATGACCACGAGGAGAGACAGCAAGAGGGATGCTGAAGGGGTGACCAAGAGGAGAGACAACAAGCAGGACACCATCTACAAGCAAAGAGTCCTCTGGAGAAACCAATCCTTTGCCATCTGGGGGTGGGACTTCTAGACTCCAGAATTGTGAGAAAATAAATTTCTGTTGTTTAAGCTACTCAGTATATATGGCATTTTGTTACGGCATCCCTCTAGATAGCAAACCTATACAAGACTCACATCCAGAAGATATAAAAAGACTTACAAAACAATATTAAAAACATGGATAACATAATAAGAACTACACAAAAAATATGAAAACTGCTTCATTATAGAGGACATTGAAATGATCAACCAACATTTGAATATAAAAAGTTGTTCAACTTTAGTTGTTTCACTAGTTACCAGGAAAAAAAAATTAAACACACACACAACATGATAACACTACACAGTTATTAGAATGGCAGAAATTGAAGGGACCAGTAAAGAAACTAGAACAACTGAGACTTGTACATTGCTGGTGGCATGGCAAATTAGTACAAATACTCTGGGAAATTATTTTTCTTTTCTTTTTTTCTTTTTCTGTGACAGAGTCTTACTTTGTTACCGTTGTTACAATGCTGTGGCACCACACATCAACCTCAAGCTTTTGGACTCACATGATTCTCTTGCCTCAACTTCTGGAATAGCTGGGACTACAGGTGACTGCCACAACACCCAGCTAGTTTTAGAGACAAGATCTCACTCTTGCTCAGGCTGGTCTTGAGCTCCTGAACTCAGGCAGTCCACATATCTTGGCCTCCCAGTGGGAAATTATTTTTCAGTATCATAGCTAAACATAAGCATAATCTATGACTCAGAAATTCTTCATGTAGGGATATATCCAAAAGAAATGTAGACATACATCCATCAAAAGACTTGTACTGGAATATTCATTGCGGCACCATTTATAATAACTAAAACCAGCAAGCTACTTGAATGCCAAAAAATACTGGAATGAATATTTAAAAAATTATATTCACACATTGGAATAACACAGCAGTGAGAATAAACATCCTACAATTATGTGCAAAAATATGGATGAATCTCGAAAATGTTATGTTGAGCATGAGAAGCTGGACACAAGGAAAAGTTGCTGTGTGACTCCATAGTGTCCACAATCAGGCAAAATTAATCTATGTTGCTCCCTCAGGTGTATAAGAGTTATTTCTGGGGGAATAAGAAGGATGCTAGGGTGCTGGACATGTCCTGCTGTTTGTTCACTTTGTGAAAAATACATCAAGCTGCAGATGTGTTGCCTGAAGTAGAACCATAAGGTGAGAAACACAGGACAAAAACCACATGCAACGGGCCACTGGGCAGAAAAGCAGAGGCACTCTAGGCACAGGGGTGTGCAGCCTTTTTTCTTCTCTGTCACACATTGGAAGAAAAAGTGTTGTCTTGGGCCACACATTAAATACAGAAACATTAATGAAAATTGATAAACAAAAAAGTCCATGCATAATAATTGTCATAACATTCACTGCCACAAATAAGCGAAGCCGTCCTCGCACAATCCACATGCAGTCCTCAGACCACCAACTGGGCAGCCCTGCAGGGCCACTAAGCACACTGCAGGTCTCTCAGCTACCTGCCTCTAGACTTCTTCCGCAGAACAAATTAAAACCTTCAGTTGTTTAAGTCACTATCTAGTTGGCTTTTCTGTTATTTAAAAGCAATACTAATTGATAACCTATTTCCTCAGCAGCTTCCTAAAAATGAGGCAAAGATGAGAATACATATTGGACATGGTGACCAAGAATAAAGACCCTCACAGGGATGACCTGGACCAAGGCTGAACCTGCCCCACCCTTCCTGTTTGGTATTTTTGTATCTAGATGTGACTCTGAGCTAGGTTTCAGAATTTTAACTCACGGGGACACACCCTCTGGAAGCCTTTACTATTTACCATAAGGATATGAATCTTACCAATAAAATAAGTAATTTTATGTTAGTCTTCTTACTAGCAATGAGTGTGTGGTTTAATAGCTGTGAAACGAGCCCACATTAGCAATGGCTTATGTATGGTGGCCCTCAGGTTAGGGACCCAAGCTCCACTTATACTGTTGTTCTACCATCCATAATGACAAGGGTGTTTCCCTTATCATTGCCATCAAGAACAGGTCACCATCATTATCCCACATTCCAGGCAGCAGGGTGAGGCTGGAAGATGAGAAGGCACATCTCTGCCTTTAAAGTACAACCAGGAATGGTGCTGTCACTTCTCAGCACATCCGTCAAAAACGTTAGTGAGGGAAGCTAGGAAATGCAGTTGTTAGCTGAGTGGCCAGGATCTCGCCTGAAAATTCTGTTACTATGAAAGAAGAGGAAAAGTAGAAAACTGGAGAAGTGGGATTAACACCCTAATGCCATGCAGGGTGATGCACTCCTACATCCGCTTCATCAATCCAGAGCCTACATAGTGGTAGGAATAGAAAGCACATTTCTTATTTCTTCAAAGTAAGTTTCTAAAAGAAAGAATGATTTGAAGAATGGCTTAATTTTTTTAAAAGTTACTATCTAGTTGGCTTTTCTGTTATTTACAGCTAAAAGCAATGACTAGATAGTGACTTAAAAAGCAAAAGGCCTATATACCTGTGGCCAAAAAAAGAGAGCAGTGAAAAAAGACTTTGTGCAGGCATACTTGTGAGAAACTGAGGCAGAATCCCATATGGCTGGGTTGGTTGTGGGTTTTACATAAAACCCACCTGACATAAGGTCGGCCTGGTCAGTTGCAGGCATAAATCCCCCCTGACTTAAGGTCTACATGGGAGCAGAGGCTTGCAAACAAGTTTTCTGTATGGCTTAGAAATGTCTTAATTATGCCTTGCTTAAAATTGAAGTAACTGCCTCCAAACGGTGAGGCCAGTAAGGGCAGGTATTCATTCAATCCGCCTTCCTCTTCTAGAGTCTCAGGCTTCATCAGATAAGAACAGAAGAAGTAACGACTAACAACATGTTCTTCATTAAATTATGTTAAAAGGATTATGTTAGGAAGATTATGTTAGGAGGATTATGCTAGATAAAGTGATATCAGTTAATCTGTAGATTACCAGGGAGGATCTGCTCACAAGATAGTCACAAGATGTTTATTCATGAGATGGATTATGGATTGTAATGAATTTTTTTTATTTTTATTTTTTTAAATTTTTTTATTGAATGGCAACTATGTACATTAATACACTTCTGGGGTACAGTGTGGGGTTTTCACATGCAATCCGAAATACTTCCATCAAACTGATCAACACAGCCTTCATGTCGATTGTAATGAATATTAATGAAGTCATTAATGTACAGTGTGCATGTGCAGAGGGATTGTAATGAATATCAATGAGGTACAGTGCACATGTACACAGCTAACTATTTAAACTGAGAGAAAATAAACAATCTTGCCACTCGCCATGAGAGAGCAGTGGTCCCTGGCTGTTTAAGCCAGGAGAAAAGTAATAAACTTGTCACATGCCTGAGAGAGCTGTGAATCCCTTTATTTAAAGATACAATTTCAATACGCGAGTTTATGCTCCACAACACTACTTCTCCATGAGACCTTAATGACAACAAAAGTTTAAACTAACTCTTGTCTCATCACGTTCTTTTATTCTCTGAGAACTCCGTTTAAGGTTCACCTTTCCTGCTGCATGCCCTAGATGAACGACATCTGGCTCCAGTCAACTGCTCACTTCCCCAGTTTCACCCGCAGCACAATGTCTGTGTGTAGCACTGAGTGATTATGCAGATGTGTATACATTTTTTTACTTAGCTTATACATATTTTTCTATGATGAGGTAGAAATAATAGGACTTCTGAAGTCTGGCAGATCTTGATTCAAATCTCAACTCTACAGTTAAGTGGCTACGTGTCCTTGCTATATCCCTACCTGCTGAGATCCTTGGTCTCAGAAGAGGGGTCTGCTCTGGCTCGTCCCATCTCTTGACCCCAGCCCTCCCAATGGCTCTAGCAGTTATCCCCCCTTACACCTTTTAATCTTTCTCCACTGACTTATTCTTGTCATACAAACCAGCTCACATTTCTCAATGTCTCTCATCCCTATTTCCCATAATAGCTAGCTCCTCTCTCTCTGTCACTCTACCATATAGCTTCCTAAAAGTGTGTGCCCCCTTCCTCACCTGGAAAAATCATGACAATTTCTGAAAGCATTTCCTGTAGTTAATTTTCTGCAATCTCTGAACAATTAACTATTCTTTATTGACAAACGCTTTCCCCCTTATGTTCACAACCGTACCTTCTCAGACCCACCCACCCACTACCACCCCCTACCCTTGGGCTTTCCATCCACAGCCCCTCCACAGATGGCTCTTCTGGAGCCATCCTCGGCCTTCTCATCTCACTCTGCTCATTCACTACAGATGTTTATCTATACCTATGGCTTCCATAAATTCCAAATCAGTCTCTCAAGTCCAGACTCTACTGAGTTCTAGAACATCTCAGTTTGGGGTGTGGGTGATTGGTTTGATGGGTTTCTTGGGACACTGGACTTTCAGTTTTAAAACTGAGAACATCTCAGGCAAACCAGAATGAAGTCAGAGAAACCTAGAAATATAAGTGTCCACCAGACATTTCTACTAGCATGTCCTACAGACACCACAAAGTCAATATGTTTAGCCCTGAAGTCATTATCACATATCATGTCTCACCCCAAACCCACCCATATTCATTCATTCACTATCTCAGTGAATGCAGAACCCCCAAGAGACATCCTGAACTCTGGCCACTCTCACTCACCATGTCCTTTGGTCACCAAAACCTGAGAAGAATGAAAATGTGTTCACTGCCTGGTCTTAATTCAGGCCTTCCTTATTTCTTGCTTGAACTATCACTGCCCATCCTAGCCCACTGCCCTCAGTTTTGGCACTCCAAGCTACACAGCCATCAGAGAGGTTTTTCCAGAACCAAAATTCAAGCATGTTATCCTCCTGCTTTATCAAAGGTTCCCATAAAGTTCAAACTCCTTTCACTGAATGCTTGTAAGTCCCATAAGATCTAACCTCTACCTGTGACTCCAGAAACCGCCTTGCTAGTCCCTGCTTGAACTCCTTGAACTTCCCTGAGAAAGAGAAATGCTATTTCACGGATCTGTTTCCTTGTTCTTGCTGTCTTCTCTACTTGGAATGTCCCTCCCTGCTACCTGAAAAGCTCTTATTCACCCTCCAAGATTCATTTCAAGTATCTCCTTCCCTGAGAACCTTCCCTGTTTCTAGAATATACCTCTATCATACATACCCCTTAACACATGAAAATGCAATTACAGATATATTCACATCTGTTTTCTCTGCAAGACAAGTTATAAAACTCTTAAGGTCAAGAACCTTTATACTCATTTTGTATTCAAGGACAGTATTTGGAACACAGAACCAAAAATATATTTTTAGGTGATTGACTCACCCTCTCTGGTTCTGGTTCCACATTTGTAAGAATGTTACCCGTAGATCAGATGTTACCCCAATCTTCAATTCTACACTGAAGGTATTAACATATAGGAAAGTACTCATCCGCCTTCCTGAAACTCAGCAGAATCCCATATTTCTCTTCCCCCTTTACTGCTATACTAAAACTCGTACTTTTTACTTCCTTCATTATGCCCCAAAGTAGAAGCCTGATCGATACTTCTGAGAGACTGACACTATGGTTTGGCCTGGGGCCCAAGAAAAGTCTCCACTCCTACTTGATGAAGGCAATAGTCCTCTTAAGGATTAATCACTATTTATACTACTATTGATTCCCATCAGGAACAGGTAATCTCCACAGAGTCAGAGTCTGTGATACTCCTCCAGGTTCACATTCATGGAAGGATAATCTTGTTTTAAAACAATTCCTGCTTGTGCACTTACATTGCACTTATCACCACAGAAGTATTCAAAAAAAAATCTGAGATTAAATATTTTAAAAAAGAGTAAAATCATTTTATGCCCAATAAATTAAAAAAAAAAATGTTTAGGGGGCGGAGGCAAGATGGCCAACTGGAGCCAGCTTTCCACAGAGGCTTCCATCCAGAAGGAGAGTTAAAGGACAGAAGTTTCGCAAGTAAGCTGATGGTTTGTAGCTGAGTCAAGAGAGAAGGTTGAAGAATGCACATCAACCCTGCTGAGGTGAGCTGCGACCCCAAGGATACAAACAAAAGGTACAAAATCCATCACCAACAGACAGGAGTCCCCTCCCCCTTGAGAACGGCTCACAAACAGCTTGTTTGACTTTCTACAAACAAGTGAGCAGAGTTTAAACGTCCTCCCATTTTATCCCACGAGAGAGACCCTCTAAAAATCAGACCTCCTTCGCCTACTAGGGTGTCATGGCACTCTTCTGCCAGGCATAAAACTGTATATATTCCCTACCTATAATTCTGAACTCCCAGCACTCCCTTCCACTCTCACCCCAGGTCTGGAAGACTGGCCCCATGGAGTCCAGATTCTTCGGCATTTTCTTGAGAAGTGTGGACAGAGCGTGTGCTGTTGCAGGTCTGTGCTGATTCTGCTGCACAGGGGTAAGGAGAAAATGGCGGACTGAAGGAATCATACGGGCAAAGGAAGAGGCAGTACCCCCTAGCACAGAGCAGCAGTGGCAGGAGCAGGAACAATAGAGCTCACATCCCTGGGGATATTTTGGACACTTCGTATCTCTCTGAGAAACTAGAGAAAGTTGGGCATCTTCTCTGGTGGCAGACACTGGCAGAATAGATCTGGGATGGTAACACAGACCCTGTGAGAAAAGGGTATGCCTGAAGCAGTACCAGCCAGGACAGAGAATTGAAGACACGTATACAGAGACAGGATACTCCCAGGTGGGGCTGTGCCAGGACTGTTTAGTGAGCCTAAGAAACACCTGACCCTCAGGGGACCATAGCTGAGACAAAGGCAGGCAGGAAACCGAAGGCTGAGTGTAAGCTCTAACCAAACCTGCCCCAACACAGACTGCAGGGGAAACAGAAACACTAGCTCTGGGCAGAAGCAGAGTCATAGTTTCTATGAATTCAAATAGTGCCTGGTCTGCAAGGGAATATAGCCTGGACAGAATCACAAATTCTGTGAAAACCTAAGGGTAAGCAACATCAATCAGGGGCAGGCTGTAACTGAGTGAACTTCTCCAGCTACCATTAACCACCTGAGGTTGTCAGGCCTCAGTTTTCCCTGCCAGATGGTGGCAGAGTGTGGAGGCCTGGCCGAGGAGACGAAAGATCTCTCTGTGTCTCAGGTAGGCCAAACCCCAGGAGC
>CAUYQV010039031.1:0-11013 GCA_963574575.1 Galagoides demidoff | reverse complement strand
GAGTTGGAGACCAGCCTGAGCAACAGCAAGACCCCATCGCTACTAAAAATTAGGCTCGGTGCCTGTAACACAGTGGTGCCACATACACCCAGGCTGGCGGGTTCGAACCTGGCCCAAGCCAGCTATAAACAATGACAATTGCAATAGAAAAATGGCCAGGTGTTGTGGCAGGCATCTGTAGTCCCAGCTACCTGGGAGGCTGAGGCAAGACAATTGCTTAAGCCCAAAAGTTTGAGGTTGCTGTGAGCTAGGCTGACACCATGGCACTCTACCCAGGACAACAGAGTGAGACTTTGTCTCATAAAAAAAATAAACTATATGTTGTAATAAAAGCTATGTGAATATGGATTTTCTCCTTCAAAATATCTTATTGTACACATTCTACCTGTTTTTGGACTGTAGTTGACTGAAGGTGACTGTAAGAGTAACGGAAACCATGGAAAGTAAAACCTTAGATATGGGGGAACTACTTTATTTAAAGTGACTAAAAAGGCTCAGCACCTGTAGCTCAAGTGGCAAAGGCATCAGCCATATACACCAGCCCCGGCCTGCCAAACAACAACTACAACCAAAAAATAGCTGGGCGTTGTGGTGGGTGCCTGTAGTCCCAGGTACTTGGGAGGCTGAGGCAAGACAATCGCTTAAGCCCAGGAGTTGGAGGTTGCTCTGAGTTGTGACACCACAGGGCTCTACAGGGCTACAGCTTGAGACCTTGTCTCAAAAAAAAAAAAAAACTTAAGTTACAAACTTTAAGCTCACTTTATATGTCTATTGACCAGAGCTAGCCTAAGCTATTATAGCAATTCCATTTCCCTCATCAGTAACTGGTTTAGGAATGGGCCTATGAAATGCAAAATTATGGCTAAGGAGATTGTATGCATGAAGGGAAAGCAATCCTCACTCATAAGAAACAAATTTAGGAAAGCAACAAAGATGAAGATATGGTCTCTTCTTTGTTTAGACAATTTTGTGTCTGGACATAGTGCCTATGACTAATGCATTCACCTGCTATAAGCTAGAGACAAAAGAATTGTCAAGATCTAGCTTGCAGCCTGTTCTGCTTCTAGATTGTCCACTTAAATGATACAACAGATGTCTTTATTGTTTATTTCATCTTTAGTCAAGGATTTTTTTTTTTGGAGATAGTCTTATTCGATGTCCTGAGTAGAGTACCATACTGTCACACGTCACAGCAACCTCAAACTCTTGGGCTTATGCAATTCTTTTGCCTCAGGTTCCCGAGTAGCCTGCCACAATGCCCAGATATTTTGTTGTTGTAGTTGTCATGGTTGTTTGGCAGGCCCAGGCGGGGTTCAAACCCGCCAGCTTCAGTGTATGTGGCTGGCGCCCTAGCTGCTGAGCTACAGGTGCCAAACCAATATGCATATTTTTCTTTATGCTTTTGATCATGCTATTACCAATCACCTAAAAGTAGTAATTTCTTTTTTGTATTTTTGAGACAGAGTCTCACTATGTCACCCTGGGTAGAGTACCATACATGGTGTCACAGCTCACAGCAATCTCAAACTCTTGGGCTTAAGTGATTCTCTTACCTTAGCCTCCCCAGTAGCTGGGACTACCCGCCACAACGCCTGGAGGCTATTTTGTTGTTGTTATCACTGTTATTTTAGCTGTACAGGGACAGGTTCAAACCTGACAGCCTCGGGTGTATATGGCCAGTCCCCTACCCACTGAGCTATGGGCGCTGCCCTAAAAGTACTAATTTCTTTTTTTTTTTGGTGGCAGAGCCTCAAGCTTTCCCCCTGGGTAGAGTGCCATGGCATCACAGCTCACAGCAACCTCCAACTCCTGGGCTCAAGCGAGTCTACTGCCTCAGCCTCCCAAGTAGCTGGGACTACAGGTGCCCACCACAATGCCCGGCATTTTTTTGATTGCAGCCGTCATTGTTGTTTGGCGGGCCCAGGTTGGATTCGAACCCGCCACCTTAGGTGTACGTGGCTGGCGCCTTAGCCACTTGAGCCACAGGCGCCGAGCCAAAAGTACTAATTTCTATCTAAATCTTTTATTGAAGACCCTAAAAATTTAAGGACCACTTTTTGTGAATATCACAAGGATCTTTTCCCTTCTCTGAACTATTTCACCTACTCCTGGTATCTTTTACATTTCTAATATACTGCCTTATTCTCTCATTTTCCGACATTTACATGTTTTTATCTTTTTTTTTTTTTTTGAGACAGAGCCTCAAGCTGTCACACTGGGTAGAGTGCCGTGGCATCACAGCTCACAGCAACCTCGAACTCCTAGGCTCAAGTGGGTCTCCTGCCTCAGCCTCCCAAGTAGCTGGGACCACAGGCACCCGCCACAATGCCTGGCTATTTTTTGGTTGCAGCCATCATTGTTGTTTGGCGGACTGGGCTGGATTCGAACCTGCCACCTTAGGTGTATGTGGCTGGCGCCTTAGCCACTTGAGCCACAGGCACCCTGTTTTTACCGTTTTAACAAACTGGAAACCCCTTAATGGACAACAGAAATAGTCTTAAGATTGGGCTCCTCACAATGTCCCCTTACTAGAGGTGTATGCTTTAAAGTAAATGACTGTTTCTCTGAGCCTTGTGCTTCCTCATCTGTAAGACATGCAGTGTAGATGACTCTCCAGCTCACTATGTATAACACTGAACGCACTGTCTTAACTATAAGGTACTTTATAATAGTATTTTTCATCCTGCATAAAACCTACTGGTGCACTAACTAAAGTGAAAACCCAAATACAGATGACTGGTTCTTCTATACAAAGACACAGGTGGCCATGGTGGCTCACACCTGTAACCCCGCACTCTGGGAGGCTAAGGTGGGTAGACTGCTTGAAGCCAAGAGTATGAGACCAGCCTGAGCAAGAGCAAGACCCATTTCTATAAAAAACAGAAAAATTAGCTGGGCATTGTGGCAGGCACCTATAATTCCAGCTACTCAGGAAGGCTGAGGCAGGAGGACTGCTTGAGCCCAGAAGTTTGCTGTTATAGCAAGCTATGATGAAGCTTCTGAATTCTAGTCGGGTTGAAAGAACAAAACTCTGTCTCAAAAAGAAAGAAAGCAAAAAAAGCCCTAAACAATAAATTCTTTACATTTGTTTCTCTGTAGTGGTCCTGAACCAAAGCCCCTAATAATTCAGGATCTAAAACTAAACTTAATCCACGCTTAAAGAGAAGTCAGTCTTGTAGTAAAATAGGATTAGTGAAGTACAGAAGTGGCTACAAATATGTAAAGTACTTCCTCTACACTGTTACCCATATGAAAATAAATATAATGGGCTCCCCCCAGCACCATTAACTTAGTGAAAAGTATATCCTCCTAGAGTTTAAGCATTTCCAAACTTACTAGTAGATTCATAGGGACTGTGAACATTTTCCAAGTGGCACTGGAGCTGGAAGGGAGTAGAAAACTGGCGGTAACAGTGCTGGCAGATAGTATGACCATCCACCTCACCATTCTGCTGATCGAGCTCTACATGGTGTTTCATGTGGTTCATGAATCTGTTGCATAGCACAAAGTACAGAAAACATAAAAAATCAGTAGCCTTTGAGAAATATAGTGGTAGAATCACAGAGTATCATTTGCTCCATTCCACCCCCAAATTTCCTTTGTTTGGGATAGTCCTTTTCTCAGCTCAGAAAGATAATGGGTTCTTGAAACAAGAGCATTCTATGGAAGGAGATGCACTAGTTTCCCTTATTCTACTTAATGTTATCTTCTACCAATATTACCACAATATCTCCTTCTGTACTAGCTATTGATTTAATGATAACCCCCAGCAAGACTGTATAAGGGTCCATTCTCCAAAGAGAAAAGTTCTTCAACACTTACCGAATGTTGTTTTTTAGCCTTTTGGTACAATGTGGGCATCGGAAAGATGTAGCAACCTTAGGGAAGTTGGTGAGCTGGGCTACTTTGCCACCATCCCGTCCATAGTAGAAGTCATCTACAAGCATAATGAGCTTGGTCTGGATGGCATCACCCACATTCTCATTTGGCTCTGGTACTTTGGTTGGTGGTGACAGAGCAGGAATAGGTGTAGAAGAAGGTGTGGAAGCAACAGGAGCTGTTTTTTCAGGGGATGCGGGCTTTGCTGTAGAAGGGACACTGGGTTCTGAATCCAGAGACTTTCCTTTCTTCTGGTATTCAACCATTTCTGGGCAACAGTACTACAAAGACAGACATCTGATCATTCTGGTTATCTTGGAGGCTAGAATATGTTTAACTAAATTCCTTGCTAAGTTTGGTTCTAGGTATTTTCATGAAGCTTTCACTCTTCAGTTTTCTAACATATCCATGTTTCATACATTTTCTAGTATATGCCCACAACCATATACTACCCCAAGCTCCATACCTTGTACTTCTCCCTCCTTCCTACCCTAACTCTAATCCCTTGACCACTTACTAGTATAATTTGGCTTTGAGCTCCCTGGCAAAAAGAGGTTTCAACCTTTGCATTAGGACTAATACCAAAAAAATGAAAAGACTAAAAACTGGGAACCAGGTAATAGCTCCTGATTTATCCAATGACACAATTAGCAGAAAATGAACTGAGGCCGATGTGATTTGAGTTTTTATTATCTACAAACTGCTCTCCTGTGTGGTTTCAAAATCTACCACGCTAAGGTAGTAAGCTCATATATTAAAGGGTCTTATAATGTATCCTATCATATTCCCAAGTACATAGACCAAGAGAGAAAGCAACCCTCTAAAAAACTTCCAAGTCATTTCAGAGCCCCTGTTTTGAGAGCTTCCTATTATTATACTGGAGGTATACACAATGCCCACTTAAGCTGGATCACTGTCAGAGGTCACATCACTTACACACATGTGGCCTCTCAGAGCTTCAGTAACGCGAAACTGAGCATTACATCGGGGGCATATTTTCCGTCCACCATCCTGAGGTTCAAACACTGGGGTAGAAGAGGTCACTGGAAGAAGCAAAAAGAACTGCTAACATTAATATAATGATACTAGAAAAAGGTCACTAACCTTTGGGATAAGGTCAAACACTCCCTGAGAGATGTATCAAAGGGCTAAGAAAGCTGGCGCTAAGAGACACATTGCTTTTACTGTTTTTCTAGTTCTAAGCCAAGGATTGAGAGACCACAGCCAGCAGACCAAATGCAGCCCAGCTGCCAGTTTCTATCTGGCTGATACGCTAAAACTTTTACAAGGTTAAGAAAAACTGTGGTAAAATATATGTAACAAAATTTACCATCTTGGCTCAGCACATAGAGCTCAGCAGCTAGGGAACCAGCCACCTACACTGGGGCTGGCAGGTTCAAACCCAGACCGGGTCTGCCAAACAACAACAACAAAAAATAGCTGGCTGTTGTGCCGGGCACCTGTAGTCCCAGCCACTTGGGAGGCTGAGACAAGAGAATCGCTTAAGCCTAAGAGTTTGAGTTTGCTCTGAACTATGATGCCACAGCACTCTACCCAGCCCAGGGTGACATAGTGAGAATGTCTCAAAAAAAAAAAGGGCAGTGCCTGACACTCAAGGAGGAGGGCGCTGGCCCCATATACTAGGGGTGGTGGGTTCAAGCCTGGCCCCGGCCAAAAACTGCAAGAAAATAAAATAAAATTAAAATAAATAATTTACCATCTTAACCATTTTTGCACCTTAGTATTATTAAATTCATTCATAATCTCATGCAAGCAATCTCTACAACTCTTCATCTTGCACAACTAAAACTCTACACCCATTAAAAAACCCCTCTCTATTTCTTCCTCCCCCCATGCTCTGTCCACCACCATTCTACTTTCTCGTTCCTATGAATTCAACTACTTTAAGTACCTCATGTAAGCGGAATCATGGAGTATATTTGACCTTTTGTGACCAGCTTACTTCATTTATCATAATGGCAAGGTTCAACCATGCTGTAGCATGGATTTCCTTCCTTTTAAAGCATGAACAATATACCACTATATGTGCATACAACATTTTCTTTTCTTTTTAGACACAGAGTCTCACTTTATCACCCTCAGTAGAGTGCTGTAGTCATAGCTCACAGCAACCTCCAACTCCCGGGCTTCGGCGATTCTCTTGCCTCAGCCTCCCAAGTAGCTGGGACCACAGGTGCCCACCACAACACCTGACTATTTTTTTATTGCAGTTTGGCCGGGGTCTGGTTTGAATCCGCCACCACTGAGCCACAGATGCCATCCCTCCCTTTTTTTTTTTTTTTTAATCCATTCATCAGCTGACAGACACTTGGGTTGTTTTCACCTTTCTGCTACTGTGAATGCTGCTGCTGTGAACATGTATAAAAATCTATTCTAGTCCTTGCTTTCAATTCTTTTGTGTACATACCCAGAAGAGGAATTCTTGGAACATAGGGTAATTCTATTTTTAATTTTTTGAGGAATCACTACCTTGTTTTTTCTTTTTCTTTTTTTGAGACGGAGCCTCAAGCTATCCCCCTGGGTAGAGTGCCATGGCATCACAGCTCATAGCAACCTCCAACTCCTGGTCTCAAGTGAGTCTCCTGCCTCCGCCTCCCAAGTAGCTGGGACCACAGGCACCCGCCACAACGCCCGGCTATTTTTTTTTTTTTTTGGTTGCAGCCATCATTGTTGTTTGGCGGGCCCGGGCTGGGGATTCGAACCCGCCACCTTAGGTGTACGTGGCTGGCACCTTAGCCGATTGAGCCACAGGCGCCGAGCCACTACCTTGTTTTTTCAAAAGTGGCTGCTTCATTTCATATTCCTACTAATAGTGCATAAGGATTCCACTTTTTCCACATCCTCACTACTAAGTTTTTTCTACCCTAATGGGTATGAGATGGTATCTTACTGTGGTGTTTTTTTTTTTTTTTGAGACAGAGCCTCAAGCTGTCGCCCTGGGTAGAGCGTCATGGCACAACAGCTCACAGCAACCTCCACCTCCTGGGTTCAAGTGATTCTCCTGCCTCTGTCTCCCAAGTAGCTGAGACTACAGGCACCCACCACAACGCCCAGCTATTTTTGGTTGCAGCCATCATTGTTGTTTGGCGGGCCCAGGCTGGATTCAAACCTGCCAGCTCAGGTGTATGTGGCTGGTGCCTTAGCCACTTGAGCCACAGGTGTCGAGCCCCTTGCTCATTTCTAAATTGAGTTGTTTGGATTTTTTTGTTGTTGAGTTATAGGAGTTCTTTACATATCTGGGTATTACTCCTTATCAGATACATTGTTTGCAAATAAGTTCTCCCATTCTTTGGGCTGCCTTTTTAACTCTGTTGACAATATCCTCTGACAAAAGTTTTCAATTTCGATATAATTTAAATTACCTATTTTTTCATTTCTTGCCTATGCTTTTGGTATCGTATCAAAGAACCAGAAATCACTGTCAATTCCAATACCAATTTTCTTCTAAGAGTTCATAGTTTTAGTTTATATGTTTAGGTCTTTGATCCACTTTTGAGATTTTTGTATTTGGTATAAAATAAAGGGCTAGCTTCATTTTTTTGGATGTGGATATCTAGTTTTCCTAATACCATCTGTTAAAGGTTTTTGTTTTTAAATGGCTGAAATAAAAATAAAGGGGCCAGGCGAGGTGGCTCATACCTGTAATCCTAGCATTTGGGGAGGCCGAGCCAGGTGGACTGGACTGCCTAAGCTCACAGGTTTGAGACCAGACTGAGCAGGAACAAGACCTTGTTTTTAGAAATAGTGGGGCATTGTGGCGGGCACTTTTAGTCCCAGCTACTTGGGAGGCTGAGGCAAGAGAATCGCCTAAGCCCAGAAGTTGGAGGTTGCTTGAGGTATGTGATGCCATGGCATTCTACTGAGGATGAAAAAGTGAGACTCTGCCTCTACCAAAAAAAAGAAAAGAAAAAAAAAAAGAAATCCACCTCTCCCATGAAGTTATCTATAATTATCCCAGCTGTCTCCAATCAGTCAATCCATTTCACTAATACCAAAAGCACAGTGGCTATCCTATATACTTCACTAAAGTTTCTGTGAGAACAGATTAGAGCAACTATATTCTACTTTATTTCCTTATTTTAGGGTATACAGTTGTGATCTAAAATAATTTATTAATATTTGAATTACTGGCTGCTCAGGGTCTTTCAGGTTACTGTACCTTTCATTGAAGACTCAGGTCCGCTGGTTCTTTGAGAGCCATGGGCAGAGCTGTTGTTGGATATCCCCACTGGCCCAGGACTCTGGCCCAGAGAAGGGATGGTGTTAAGGGTATTCACCAATTTAGCCACTTCATTGCTATTTTCACCTGTAACGCCAGGTCGCTTCACAGTGACAAAGCTGGCAATACTCACTGCAGGTGGAGAGGGGAAAGAGGGAGCTATGATGACCAAGTGATAATCATCTATTCTCCACCCACCACCCCATCCTAGCTCTGCCATCTCCTCTTCCCAAGCCTTACCTAGCTTAGGGTTCGTGGTCTGGCTGGACTGGCCAGCAGGCTGAACAGCTAGTTGTCCCAGTGAGGTTGGCTGCGTGGCAGTGGGGGTGGTGGACGTGCTGGGAGTGGACTTGGTCTGCTGGGATTGGGACTGTGGGACGGTACTTCGAATGGTGAGAGTGGCTGGGATGACAGTGGTGAAGGTGTTGGTGGTGGGTCTCACAGGCATTGTAGAGCCTGGCCTCACTGGGGTCATCTGAGAGAACACTTGTGGGACTCCAACTGTTGGCTTAACAAACTGGGTACCTGGGGCTTTAAAAGAGAGACAAAATACCCAATCTTGGTCAGTGAGCTCACCTATAATACATGCTCCTTGCCTCTACTGGGAATAGTAGAATAGGAAAAGATTATTTCTCCAAACAGATGGGTGATCACCAGAGATTACCAAGAATAGTGAAGATTCTAGGTCTAAGAAAGCAACAGGTTTCCAAACTGACAACAGACATTAGTCTAGGTAACCTAAAACAGTAAATTCAGGATTTCTATCAATTCTTCCCCAAAAAAACTTATCATACTCCTTTTTTATTCTAAAAATACAATCAGCAACTTGACCTTAACACCAGAAGAGAAAGAGTGGGAGGTAGTGTGGGTATATACTGGTCAAATGGCAGACTTGGTCCAAAAAAAAAAAGAGTTCTTTCTTAGAATACCAAAAGAGCCTTCCATTCTTTTATATAAACTCCAGTAGAAGACAGACTATACCATACTACTAAGATGTCTCAAAGGAGAATGCCTCCTGACTCAAGCAATTCCTCTGAGAAATATTTAAGAAATACCAGAATATGATAGGGTAAACTGGTCAGACTGTAGACCCCCAAAACCCTTGTGGGCTCTGAGTACAAATAACCAACAATCAGCCAGGTATGGTGCCTAACGGCTATAATCCCAGCTACTCAGAAGGCCTAGAGACTGAGGCAGAGTGTTACTTGAGGCCAGGTATTTGAGACCAGCCTGGGCAACAGAGTGAGAAAACTAATATACACTAAATAAAGAAATGAGGTAAAATTACAAGATTTTTTTTTTTTTAAGAGACAGAGTCTTACTTTATCACCCTCGGTAGAATGCCGTGGCATCACAGCACACAGCAATCTCCCACTCCAGGCTTAGGCGATTCTCTTGCCTTAGCCTCCCAAGTAGCTGGGACTACAGGCGCCCCCAACAATGCCCGGCTATTTTTTTTGTTGCAGTTTGACTGGGGTTGGATTCAAACGCACCACCCTCAGTGTATGGGGCAGGCACCCTACCCACTGTGCCATAAGCACCGCCCAGAAAATTATAAGATTTTTAAAAATTGGCTCAACGACTGTGGCTCAAGTGGCTAAAGCGCCAGCCACATACACCTAAGGTGGCGGGCTCGAATCCAGCCCGGGCCTGCCAAAAAAAACAATGACGGGTGCAATCAAAAACATAGCTGGGCACTGTGACTGGCGCCTGTGGTCCCAGCTACTTGGGAGGCTGAGGCAGGAGACTCGCTTGAGCCCAGAAGTTGGAGGTTGCTGTGAGCTGTGATGCCATGGCACTCTACCCAGGGGTATAGCTTGAGGCTCTGTCTCAAAAAAAAAAAAAAAAAAAAAAAAAAGGATTTTTAAAAATTATCCTTCTCAGAATCTTTAAAAGATAAAATGCTATCTAATAATTTAGAACTGGACACAGAGGGAAGTAAAAGTCACTGGAAATCAAGAAGGAGGGGTGGACAGGGTTTGTAAAAGCCTACCTAACAAGTACAATGAACACTATTCAGGTGACACAGGCACACTGATAGCCCTGACATAAGCATTATAAAAGTTATCCAGGCTCAGTGCCTGTGGCTCAAGTGGTTAAGGTGCCAGCCACATACACCTAAGGTGGCGGGTTCGAATCCAGCCTGGGCCCGCCAAACAACAATGATGGCTACAACCAAAAAATAGCCAGGCGTTGTGGTGGGCGCCTGTGGTCCCAGCTACTTGGGAGGCGGAGGCAGGAGACTTCGCTTGAGCCCAGGGGTTGGAGGTTGCTGTGAGTTGTGATGCCAGAGCACTCTACCCAGGGGGATAGCTTGAGGCTCTGTCTCCAAAAAAAAAAAAAAGTTATCCATGTAACAAAAACATCTTTATCTCTTTAATATTTTGAAATTAAAACAAAGTCATTGGTAGTATATCCACAAAGGGTATGTCATTTGTTTAATTTATACTTAAAAATATGTACTGTAAAATTATAATAAAATAAAGTTCACAATCCGATCACGGGGGTGAGTAGGTGTGTAAGGAGCACAGAATTTAGAAGTTCCTTCAGGACAACAAGCCCAATAGCTGGTTAATACCAGCTACAGAAAAGTGACTACAAACTCTGTTTTACTATCTTATGAAGGGTAGTGAAAAGGTAAACAGAAAAATAAAACTCACTACATCACCCTGGTCAAATATTAAAAATAGTTTATGGCTCAGCGCCTGTGGCTCAATTGGCTAAGGCGCCAGCCACATACACCTAGGGTGGCGGGTTCGAATCCCCAGCCTGGGCCTGCCAAACAACAATGATGGCTGCAACCAAAAAATGGCCGGGCATTGTGGCGGGCGCCTGTGGTCCCAGCTACTTGGGAGGCAGAGGCAGGAGACTCGCTTGAGCCCAGGAGTTGGAGG
>CAUYQV010039030.1:0-40126 GCA_963574575.1 Galagoides demidoff | reverse complement strand
AAAGTTCTTTTCTATTATTATTATTAAATGATAACTGGTACATTTTTGCAATCATGGGGTACAGTGTGGTGTTTTCATATACGATTTGAAATATTTTCATCAAACTGGTTAACATAGCCTTTATGTCATTTTCTTAGTTATGGTGTTAAGACGTTTATATTCTACTTTTAGAAAGATTCACTTGTACCCTTGTAAGACAAACCACAGAAGTGCTTTTAAAGCTCTAAAGGAAACTTTTACCGTGCTTTTAAAAAGTACTGATTCAACTCATTATCATTCCCGAAGCCCCTGATAGTTTTAGATTATCCCACGTGCAAAGGAACACAGGGCTCCCGGCTTTTCAGAAAACAACCCTTCCCAGGTGGAGGGGCTTCTTTTCAGGCTCATGTCTCAACTGTCATATCAGTAACTTGCTGAATACAAAATTTTGAGAGAAAACAAGGAGTTTTCAAACAATGACCTTTACTTCAGAATGTAAAGTGTTTTCAGAGAGATTTCTGAGCCCTTCCCGGGAACTGGGCATGGCCATGTCCCTTTAAGCCCAATTCCCTTTATTTGGCTTTTTTGCCCTCCAATGGAAAAGACAAATCCTGCCCTGCCTTCTCATTAAGGAAAAAGTAACTGCAAAGACAGCATATTTCTAGAGTAAACAAATCTCCCACAGGCTGTATTTTTGATAAGTATTTTTGCAGTGCTAGTTTGAAGGTTTAACAGTGTGTAGTGTTTCACTTTAATAGTCGGACTAGCAAGCTATAACAAATGCACTTTAAAAACTTTACACTCTGTGAGTTCTGCTTTGACAGGCCTTCCTTGGAATCAGGAGGTAATCTGGCTTCTCAGTGAGCCGCACTTACATTTCAAGCTGAAGAGGAAATTATTCTTGAACCACTGGATCTGTTGGTAATTCGTGGCTCAGTTTATGGTGGCCTTCTAAATTCACCCTGTCTCACTAGGTTCACGGGGATAGAGCTCAGAGTGGAGAGATTATACGAAGGTGATGACTGCTTACAGAAGGCAGCCGTCCAAATCGGGGATTCAGGTCAGAGGTCTGTGTGAGCACGTGAATTGATAGTAGCACCGCAGGCACGGTGATGGCCACGGCACCGTGTTTCATATGTTACTTAGACATGTAATAACTAAAGGCATCCTTAGAAAACAAAAAAATAAAGGTATACACATCTTTTTATAATAACTTCACGTGCAAATTTTTCACCTGAAAGTGACATCTTAACAATAGTAGGGATGCCTGAGTGTGTACAAAGATACACACACACACATGCACACATGCTTACATGCTCACAAATGTTTACATGAACGTTTTAGCTCCAATTCCATATACAAACTTCATCATTCTCATTTTATTTTCAAAACTGGGTTGGAGTTTACAAATATGGGCCCTGGAGCAGAATGCATGAAACCAGAGCCCTATTTCCTGACCACTCTTACAATATCCTCAGCTTCTTTGCACCTGGGCTTCTGTCTTTATCCATAGTCCCTTCTTCACAGTAGTGAGATTCCAATAATACCAATAATAAATGTGTAGTGGAAGGGCATCATAATAATAGTTATAAAAAATATTAGTTATAAGAAAAATAGTTTCTAGGAATTCAAAAAATATAGATGGAAAGGATTTAAATGCTACTAGGTGTGAGTTGAGATTTTTCTGGCTGTAAATGTTTGACGTTTACTAGCACAGAATAAGCATATTCAAGGATGAAGGGGCCCTTGATACAACCAAGAGTAGAATGCAGAGCTAGGAAAGCCCAGAGTGAGGAAATGAAATGCCAGTAGGTACCAAGACGGCTGCTCTCTGGTATCACATAGGCTGTTATGGGCTCATGGGCTTCCAGCTGCAAACTGTTTTTCTCTGATTTTCCCTGCACACAGAATGCACACAGTCCCTGGTAACATGTGTCCTTGGTTCCAGCCCCGTGTAGACCGACTAGCTGGAGAGAGAGAGCAGCCGATTATCTAGCTTGAACTAGGAGTCCACTCCTGACTCATTCAGCTACACAAAAAGATTCAGGCCCTTAGAGCCCCATCCTTGTGAGCAGATGCAGTTTTCAGAGTCAGGGGAACACTGAGAGCTGGCTAGATTTTTCAAAAGATATTAAAGACAATGATAATAACATTTGACCAAATAAAAGAATTAAACAATAGTACAGTCTTACAAAATAAATTTTACTGTTCATTGAGTGTCATGATTTTTTTTTTCTTTCCTCCTACTGGTGGTTGGAATATTTCTTAAGTGTGTTAGACCATGTACACCTTGGAAAGTCCATCACAGAAAACTTAATTTATTTTTCCCATGATTCATGAGCAGCCTCGGGGCTGAAAATTGGTTCACAGGAGATCAGAATTAATCCTGACCGATCCTAGTCACATTGAGGAAAACATTTTATTCACTTACACTATAATTCTTTTGTTGTTACTATTGTTATCACTATTCAATTCTTTATCCTTCAACTGTAGCTCAAAAAGAAAAAGAAAACAATGCCGATTAATTGAGTTTTCCAGTTAATCAGTGGTTCTCTCTATTTAGACTCTCAGTGGGTTCTCTGTGGAGATTTACAGGGAAATCTTGCTGGGTGTGATATAACTTAATAAGCGTGATGCCGAGAGCTTTCGAAGGAGATGTATTCCATGGGGAGTTTCTCAAAATACCATTGACTATAGATGGTACTCAGACATTCACGGATTAAAATGCTGCCTTTGTGCGATAAGAAAACTTCAATGCAAACAAAGGTGGAAGGACCAGTGGCAAATATATTTTTTTTTTCTGGAAATGCATAAGCCTATAGGGGTGAATGTATTCTCAAGGGTCTGAAATATGTTCATGGTTTTGGAATCCAGGCTTATTGTACTTCTAAGTCATAAACTGATGTCTGTGGAGCTGATGAAATTCTATAATTTTCTTAGTGATACTACTGCAAGTTTGTATTTTTAGAAAAGACTTATATATATCTTACTAAAACCTTATTTCAGTACCAATCTTATGTAAGTACACATCACTTTATTTTTTGCTGATTTAATGTATCATTATTGAATATGGTCTGTTAGGAAAGATCAAAATAAAATTAAGCATGATAATAGCAGGGAAATTAAGTATTATATTTTAAACATCTAAAAATGGGAAATGGGTAAAGAATCTGAATAATAAAAGTATGCACCATTTTGGCTAAAGGTGACATGAGTTGATTTATGAAGTTCACTTGTTATGTTTGTAGGTAGAGAAGTGACTTTAAAAATCCTATCGATTTAGGTATGAATTATTAAACAATAAATGCTACTGAATTTCAAGTGCAAGCATGATGGACTCTGATTGTAGGCAGAGGAGAAAATGGGGGGTTAGAATAATAAGGCGCCACAATTCCTAGCTTAAAAGAATTTGTAGCATTGCTAGAAAATGAGGAATTAGAAAAAAATAAACAATCACGGGGCAAGCTAATGTGATAAAGTGCTAAATCAAAGATGCAAGAGCGATGGCCCTCCTTTGGTCTCATACACGGTCCTCCTTGGTGAGAGGTGTAAGGAGCATCAGCCATGGAGGATTATAACGGTGTCTGTTTAAAATTTCAAAACTCCAAAATTAATGAACAGTTTTACCAGAGGATGTTTACTTCTAGCAAAGAGCCATATGGCTGAAAATGTTGAAAATTCACTAAGAAGTGTTATTTGCTCAGAAAAGAAAAAGAAAGACTGTATTATTCTTATTCAGACTGGGCAGAAAAGAAAATAGGGACGCTATCTGAAGGTGATTAGGAAAGTTTTGAGACAGACTATGTTATGGTCTATTAATTCAAGCCCAAGAACCAGAGTAGACGGCAGTGTCCTTTCCGAAGGACCAGTGCGAGTTTCGCTTTTCTCAGCTCACGGGTGTTGCTGGGAGGCCACCAGCTCTTCCACGTGGGAGGAGCTTGGTGTCAGCGTGGCGCTGAGTAGAGGACACTTCCATGTTGATGATTTCCTGTGTTTAAAAAGTGGGTTAAATAAGTCACGATGTCTTGAGCATTTGAAAGGGGATTTCAGGGACTCCTTCCTGACTCCTTCCCATGTGACTTTTTTTTGGTGGTTGGAAGAATTTGGCAGGGGCCAAACGTCACTGACAGATGAAGAGTGGGCATCCAGTGACCACAGGAACTAAGGAAAACATCATTGCTGTGGAAAAAATGGTCTGCAGAAACAACTGAGTGACATTTGAGGATGTAGAAGCTGCACTCAGACGGGATCGTTGGCAGTGTCCAAAATCCTGCATGATTATCTTTGAATCAGAAGAGGTTCATCCTGATGGGTGCCTCATACTTGGACAGATAAGCAAAAGCTCATGGCCTTGAATGGTGGGATGAAATGCTGGTCAGTTTCAACAGAGGGGGTCTAGATGGGTTTCTGACATCACTACTGGTGATGAAACCTGGATTGACCAGTTTGAGGTAGAGAATATCGGTCAACGGCGTGGACTTTTTTTCCCTGATGAAAATCTATTAATAAAAATGAAGCAGGCTCAGTGCCCATAGCACAGTGGTTATGGTGCCAGCCACATACACCAAGCCTGGCAGATTTTAACCCGGCCTGGGCCTGCTAACCAATAAAGACAACTGCCCCCCCCAAATAGCCAGCATTGTGGGGGGCACTTGTAGTCCCAGTTACTTGGGAGGCTGAGGCAAGAGAATTGCTTATGCCCAAAAGTTTGAGGTTGCTGTGAGCTGTGACACCATGGCACTCTACCCAAGGTGACCAGTGAGACTCTTTCTCAAAAAAAATGTAAAGCAGCTCCAATGTGTTGGAAAGAGAATGGTGGCAATTTCACCTCCAAAAGTGGTCATGTTGTAACTGTTCCTCTGGAGAAACAAAGGACTGTTACTGCTCAGGGGTACACACAGTATGCCTACAAAATGTTTTCAGAGGTTCCAAAAAGAGTGGCCAAGGATGGGACAGCGGAGGACCATCTTGTACCATGTGGTTATTATCTGCTTGCTATACTAAAAAATTACATGTGTGAAGGTTTTCCAGCCCTGAAGAAGCCGTTCATCTCTACAAACGTGAACTATAGCATGTGAAGAAAATGAGTGAAAAGGGTATTTTCAAACACGGTTTGCAAGAATGTAAAAGTGCATAGCCTACTGTGATTATTTTGAGAAAATATAGCAATTGACTTTGCATTTCAAATGACTTTACATTTCTTAATTTTTGTGTGTCTCAAAACTTTTGTGGTTCCCCTCACAGATAATTTGATAGTGACAATCTTAGAATTTGAACAAGTTCATTATTCAATTTTTCAGAGTTTTTGTCCTCAAGGATTGAAACTCAGCAGTTGAGATTGAAAGAAAACAATACAAAGCCTCCTGCCTTTGGAACAGAAAGGGAGGAAATGAATCACTGGCAGGATTAGAGCAGTTTTATAAATCAGCAAAGATCAAAATGTGGATGCAGCTGGCCTGTGATGGAAAATAAAAGAACCTCACTTTTTGGGATCAGTGTTCACTTTGATCTTGAGAGTTCTATGATCACAATTTCAGGTAAAGTGATAACTGACAATTGTAGGCAATAATTAAAAGATACATAAAATATTTCCTGACATTCAACATATCTCTGAAAATATCAAGAATTTAAACTGAATAAATACGAACACTGCTGGGCAAGCTAAGTTTTTCCCATTTTACACAAAACCATTGTCAGGGAAAGTGGACTTGTGGATAAACCCAAATTGTCCAGAGGTTGGAGAATTGAATGACAAATGACACTGGAAAAATCAATGCTAAAATTTTAGGATTTAACAAATGAATGGTTTAAAGGTTACATTTTGCCCTATTTGCTTTAAAAGTGAGAGACTTTAAAGATAACTTCCTGCAAAGGATTATCTCTGGAATAAAAAAGAAAAATTCTACTGAATGTCAAAATCATGAACTAACCAAGTCTGATCTTAATCTCTTGTTCAGGAATTTTTTATGTGGGTAGTGCATACACTATGAAGGGTAGATTAAGAAGGAGTTAAGGTTCTCTGTCTTTCTGGATTTTTTTTTTTTTTGGCAGTTTTTGACCGGGGCTGGGTTTGAACCCACCACCTCCGGCATATGGGGCCAGTGCCCTACTCCTTTGTGCCACAGGTGCTGCCTTCTTTCTGGAGTTTTGTAACCAGTTCAACAGATAGTGCTGGAGGTCAGAACGTTTATATCCAAGCTTCATCTGTGCCTTGTGATTCCCTTTTAGTCAATGTATGACTATTCCAACACAGATACATACGTTTTTTATGGGTGCAGTGGGAACTTGCTACTGATTATTACTTGTTATGGTCCTCAAATTTACAAGGTACTAAAAACCTACAAAAGTTGGCATAAGATGCAAATAAGGTCAAAGTTTTGAGAGACACTAAAATCAAGAAACAAAATCTGTGTAGATGGTAACAAATGAAGCTCTCCCTGGCAACGTCGGTGAGCTGAGCACGTTGAAACTTGCGTGTGTGAATCAGAGAAGGCTCTATTGACGCTTTATCTTGGAAGTGAATAATGGATTAGAGCACAATTTGTCTCAAAACTTTCGTAGTGACCCATGTCTCTGCTAGTAAACTGATTATAAAATTAGAATCCTCTCACGCAAAGGAAGAGTCAAGGAAAAACAATACCACAGGCGTAAAAGAAAGAGGGCAGGAATCCTAAGTGATTCCACAAATGTGCTGAAGGTGGGCAAGTCCCAAATAGAATGTTAATGTCTATGAGACGGGCTTATTTAGGAAGTTAATGCTTCATGTGTAAGAAGTTTGGAGACTGCTTGGGTTGGAATTCTTGTTCTGCCGTGTACTAGGTCTGATAACTTGGATAGAAAACTCATTCTCTTTGTTTTTGATCTGAAAATGGGAAAGTAAAAGTGACTATTAAATGGTGATGTTGTGAGGGTAAATTAAGGCAATGCCTGTGAGGCAGTTGTCAGAGAACCAGTCACTGAATAAGTATTTGATAAATGTTAGAGAAATAATGACAAAGACATAGGTTTGGCTGGAAGAAAAAAAAGATAAACGTGTGTTTCAGGAGGAAATGACTTAGGTATTAAAATGTTCAGAGAGACTGCTCAGAAAATCGATGAAGCCCCTGAATCTTTTTATAGTCAAAAATGATCTTGCTGCAAAATCAAATGGAAAGTAATACTCATGTACTTTTTTTATACTATGCTTTTTTATTGTTGGGGAATCATTGAGGGTACAAAAAAACAGGTTACGGTGCTTGCATTTCTTAGGTAAAGTCCCTCTTATAATTGTACCCCACTTTTTTTTTTTTGCAGTTTTGGCTGGAGCTGGGCTTGAACCTGCCACCCCTGTTATATGGGGCTGAGGCCCTACCCCTTGAGCCACAGGTTCCACCCCTATTGTGTCCCACTTTTTATACTATTTTAATCATTTAATTTGGTAAAAAGCTATACATTATAAATTGGTACTTCTTATTTTCTAAGAATTATTTATAATCTATTTATAATTATTTTCACCATCTTTAATTATATATTTTTAATTTAAAGTCCCAATTGAACTTATTTTTACTCTTTATTATGGCATTTTAAGAGCTATAACTTAACAGTTCTTTTTTTTTTTTTTTTTTTTTGAGACAAGAGTCTCACTATGTCTTCTGTGGCATCACAGCTCACAGCAACCTCCAACTCTTGGGCTCAGCCTCCCAAGTAGCTGTGAGTACTGGTGTCCACCTCAATGCCTGGCTATTTTTTGGTTGCAGCTGTCATTGTTGTTTAGCTAGCCCAAGCTAAGTTCAAACACACCAGCCTTGGTGTATGTGGCAGGTGCCATAACCACTGGGCTACGGGTTCTGAGCCTTAACTGAGTTTTTAAATGTTACTTTTTATACTTAAATAGAGAAATTCTTTGGTGTGTATACATAAGCATGGTATCTTGAGACCACAATGGATTCTGTGTGTATATTTAACCAAGGAAAGTTTATTTTTGAGATAAACTTATCTATTTCCTCCAAACATAAGGAGCCTAATTAAAATTGGCAATAATAATTAACCAATAAGCTAAATACTTAAATATTTCATCTGAGAAGTTATATATTATTAATACACATGCCTTGGCTCAGAGGGTCATTAAGAGTAGCTCACAAACCCCAACACTACACATACAGATATTTATAATTATATCCAGAAGACCAAAAATCTCTTTATAATGAAGATATTTGCACCAGAATGTGTACTGCAGCCCAATTCATAATTTCTAAGTCATGGAAGAAGCCCATGTGCCCATTGAACCATGAATAGATTAATAAATGTGGTATATGTACACAAGGGACTATTATGCAGCCTTAAAAAAGATGGAGACTTTAACTCTTTCATGTTTACATGGATGGAACTGGAACATATTCTTCTTAGCAAAGTATCTCAAGAATGGAAGAAAAAGTACCCAATGTACTAGGCCCTGCTATGAAACCAATTTATAGCTTTCATATGAAAGCTATCACCCAATTATAGTCCAAGAAGAAAGGGAAAGGGGAGAGGGAGGGAAGGAGGGGAGGAGGATGGGTACAGGGAGGGTAATTGGTGGGACCACAACTACAGTGCATCTTACAAGGGGACATGTGAAATTTACTAAGTGTAGAATATAAATGTCTTAACACAATAACTAAGAAAATGCGGTGAAAGCTATGTTAACCAGTTTGATGAAAAAATTTCAAATGGTATATAAAATCATCACACTGTACCTCATGGCTGCATTAATGTACACAGCCATGATTTAATTAAAAAAAAGAAAGGTCTTTATAAACTAGCCAGTGGTTGTCTCTTACAAACTGTTCATGAAAATACAAATTTTTTTATTGACACACAAAAAAATAATAAAATAAGTCTTTTGCTATGATACATAATATGTCATCTCAATGGAGATGGACAGAAAAGGAATGAATAGAAAGAAATTGACCTCTGACTAAATTATTTCTATCTTTGGGTGAATAATTAAATCTTATATTCCTGAATCCAATGTCCCTATTCTAAAAACATATCTTATAAATATGTTATTAATTTTACTAATTACTAAAAACTTACCAATGTGCTAGATAAACCGTACCTGAAATCAGAGAACCCATACAGCCATTAAATTTTAAATGTGGCATTAATTCTAACTTGACCTGGCAGATTGAGCAGAACAATGAATCTATTATAAAGTACCAGTTAGAAAGTAGAGGGTTGAAGAATTTTCTGAGATGCATTTGGAAGGTAATGAAAGGCAGGAAAATATATGTTCTTTTTAAGCGGGGGAAGGTTCGTTTTGCTTAATTTGGGTCGAAAATAATTTAATATTTTTATTACTGTCTGTTATTCAACAAATATTTATTAGGTACCAGCCACTAGTTTATTTATATTTTTATTTTTTTTTGCAGGTTTTTTTTTGGCCAGGGCTGGGTTTGAACCCGCCACTTCCAGCATATGGGGCCAGCGCCCTACTCCTTTGAACCACAGGCACCACCTGGCCAGCTGCCAGTTTATTATAAAAGATACAGCAGTGAGTATATCAAGAAAGGTCCTCAAGCTTCAGGAACTTATATTCCAGTAGGAAAAATAAACATCGACCAAACAATAGTTAAGTGTAGTGAGGTAAAGAACAATTTATGAAATTCCACTTTAAGTATATGGGCTTTGTAATTTATAAACAGATCTGAAGTTTTCCCACACACTTGAATTATAAACACACACATACACACACGTTTTGAATAAATTAAGTCTTAGAGTGCTAATAGGGTCCTCTGATCCTCTGATTTTGGAAACTAAAATTGATTCTGTTAAGATGTTTTCTATCTATGGGCCTGCACTGAAAAAATAATGCCCTCATGACTAGTAAAATTAATATTAAAATTTGCAAAATGTTGGCCTCTCTGCAGTTCCCAAATGTGTTAAGAAACCCAGTTTGAACAACTACTTTCAAAGATTCCCAAATATTTATCTGGCACACCTAATGTCACCACCTACAATTTTGGCACATTGCCCTCATAGGTTTGGCGAATGAATGCTACCAGCAATTTATTCTAAATTAGTTACTTTGTCTATTTGTTCAACCATCAAATACATATGGAACAACCACCATACTTAACACCAAGAAGGAAGAAGGTACAACATGAAATCTACCAGTCTATAATAAAAGATATCCTTCTGCTGGAGACTGGCATTAAGTAAATGTGATAAGGAATACTCCCTACTTGCTCTGTGAATGACTTGTTTAGAATAAAAAATAAAACTCAAGCCATGTTAAGAAAAATATCTGTAATTGATATTGACCAAGATGGCCTTAATGTTACCCTCACCTTGACTAAACCTTTGACAGAAATATTGACTGTGGACTCTTGCAATAAATTTTCCATAATTCAGAAATGTCTTTTTCAAATATCTGGGAGCCATCTCTTTAAAATATAGCCATCAAGAAAGACAGGACCCCTGGTTTTCCATCTCTGTGAGAGAATATAATGTTCGTAAGCACCAACTAGCAAACATATATGGCCTAAACCCACTGACCAACGTCTTTCTTAATGCTCTGCGGTATTGTCCATTAGCTCACCCTGACCTTTGAAAATCCTACTCCTGCCTTTTGTTCCAGAGGAACTGGCTTTAATCTCTCTCCTTTACTGCACTAGTCTGTCTCTACTGCTGCGGCAGTCATGAAGAAAATCTCCCTTGCCTAATATAGCACACATTTTGTTTTATAATATTCAGTTAATAATTATATACCAATGTTCACAGTGGACACTCAATATTTGTTTCAAAGAGCAGTATCACTGTGGCCACAATGATTTTGAACATTGCATAGGGTAGGAATACTGAAGCCAGGCAAGACAAATGACCTTTCCAAGGTGTTTGGTAAAGGAAATAGCACAAGTTATGTGTATTTAGTGTTATAGTTACAAACATTTTAAAAACAGGTGATGAAAGTCATGGCAGTCATTGTCTATAAGGTGAGTGGACTTAAAAAGTGGTTGAGAAGTAGTCTAACAGATTATTCTAGGGTTGTGGAAATGGGCTGCATCATGATAGAGATAAGGGTGATCGAAGTGTATGCATTTATCAAAATTTATGGAATTATAAACTAAGGATGTACACATTTCACTGAATGCGAGGTATACTCACTTTCAAAAAGTGTGAAAAATTAAATTTTACTTTTTAATAAGAAAACTTCAAAGGATTTCTCTCTAAACTTGATGTCTCCATTGCATGTAATACATGCAAGATGGTTTGGATTAATATAATTACTTAATTGTTGTGTGCTGTGTTTTTCCTCTGTCTACAATGTAATTTTTAGAAGCATTGATATTTATAATGATCTTTTTTTTTCCTCGGTCATATGTTTTCTGATGACAAGAGATTTTAGGTGAAGATTTGAGTCTTTTCAAATAAAGTATTTAGTGAATTTCTGTAAATTTTATGTTCTAAGACACCACAAAAAAATTCTTCTCAGTGAAACATCATAAAAATGGTGAAATAAACACATGTACTTAGTACCAAGTTGGAATGAATTGATCAACACTTAAGTGCACATAGGGAATAAATCTCAGTGAAAAACAAATCAAGCTGGGGGAATGGGGATAGGTAAATTCACATCTATTTGGTATAGTGAACACTACCCGTGTGAAAGACATACTTACAACTCTGACTTAACTTGCACAGAAACTAAAGTATGTAAACAAAACGCACGTACCCCCTAATATTCTGAAAAAGAAATATACAATATGCCATAAAGAATCGTACATTGTTACCAAGTATAGTCATTTATGTCCACGTAACATGTCCAGAAACATTACTGTGATACTTTATTTTGTGAGATTATAAAACCTGTAGGCATATAAAACCTGTATCTATTTGTAGGTATTTATCTTACAGCTCTTTCTCAGAGCTGATGTTGGAACTTTAAACTTTGATTCTGTGGTTAAAAATTTATACTTGTGATTTTTCAGTTTGAAAAATATTATTTTTTCTTAATACAAAACTATGTTCAAGTCATATTTTTTATTTCGTTGTTTTTAACACCCTCATTTGAGGGTTATCTATTTTTAAATGCAAAAACACACAATTGCAAATGGTCTCTCTGGATTTGTATAAAGACTATTAAGTACATGTACCACTACATGAAGTATTAAAATCCGGGTTTTTCAACCTTTTTTATCTCATGGCATAAAACCTATAGCTAAACTTTGATGGTACATTTAAATTATGTTAATTCAAGAAGAGTAAAAACAGGAATATACTTACTGTGCTTTGAACTTCTTTGAAAAATAATTCAATTAATAATCTTGAAAAAGTTTTGAGGCACACCTAATGTCCCATCATGTCACACACCAGTACTGTCACACCAGTACATGACATACTATTACTTAATACATTACACGTATACCCTCATCTATTTTCTAGATAGATTTGATAGAATTTTATTAAAGAGTATTGCATCTGTGTTCATGACATTTGTGTCTGGTTTTTTTGTAGGTTTTGCTAATTTATATATTATCATTATGAAGTTGAGATGTATTCCATATTCTGCTTTATGATAGAATTTGTGTGGAATTGCTATTATTTCTTTTCCTTAACTATTTCATGAAACAAACCAGGAAAGTCATTTGGATCTGAAATTTCTCTCTTAAGAAGAATTATAATTACCAGTTCTCTGTCTATATTTAGTTTCTCTTTCTCTCCTACACCCCTTATTTGTACCTATCCCTTTATGTTTAGGATTCACTTTAAACTCTTTAGCATGTTGTAATAGCTCTTTTAAAGTTCCTCAATAATTTTCCATCACTGTTATCATTGCTGGGTCTGCATTTGGGGGTCGTTTTTAATTCTGGTATGAACCTCATCTTTCTGCTTCTTGTAATTTTGATTGAAAACTATCTTGTTACTTGTCTGGCTTTTATTATATTCCTGAACGAAGGTTTGAGTTTTGTTCTGCCAGGCTGTTTATTTTCTTAAGTGTAAGCTCAATTCTTTTTTTTTTTTTTTCAGGTTTTGGCCGGGGCTGAGTTTGAACCTGCCACCTCCTGCATATGGGGCCAGGGCCTCACTCTTTGAGCTGCAGGTACTGCCCTAAGCTCAATCCTTTCAAGACTTATTTTTCACATTTGTTAGCATGGGTCTAGAACAGTGTGGTTCAACATTTTTTTTTAGTCTAATGGCACACTTAAACCTATAGTTAAACTACCACAGCACACTCTAATTATGTTGATCTTTAAAAAAGAATATATTTCACTGTGCTTTGAACTCCTTTTGAACATAATTTAATCAATGCACACAGAGTATCTTCTGTACACAAGCATCTTTGTATTCAGCCAAAGAGTCAAGGAGAGCCCTATGTAGCTTTTAGAAATTTCTTCCCCAAACATAGCTCTTATCTTTGATACTATGTCCTGCAAATTCCAGCTGATCCTTTCTCCTCAGCTTAGGAGGACCACTGGGCTCAATTTTTAACTGCCCTGCCCCTTACTTTTTCTAACTATAGTTTGGAAGGTGAAAAGTTGAGCAATTATGGAGCCAATCTCTATTCTCTACCTTCTCTCGGATACCACAGAATGCGCTGTCTGTTGTCTAATCTCTAAAATGTTATTTCATATATTTTGTCTAATTTTATCCTCTTAGTTTTTGAAAGCAAGAGAGCTAATTTAGTATCATTTCCTTTGCCACAGCTAGACGTATAAGTTGAAATTCATAGTTCTCTTTTAATAAAAATAACTATTTTTCAATTTGCCAAAGCTGATTTATGCAGTACCAAACTATCTACAAGGAAGTGACAAATTCCAATTTACTATTTTCCTATTAATACTTTGTCTACATAACAACCAAATATCTAATGAGATTTTTATTTTTAACGTTTGACTGGGCTGTTTGACACTGGGTACATGTAAAGAATGTACATTGGATATTTGAAGCATTTATAAGTTTCTTACATAAACAAAGAAAATGTACTTTTTCCCTAACATTTTGAGTGAACATTATTCCTTTATAAATTGAGTTAAATTTGAGTGAGTGCAATTTATTTTTCTTTTTCCAATCTCTAATCAATGTCGAGTTGCTGTCATGTATAAGCAACTAAACATTTTCAGATCCAGTTACACACTGTGAGTTCAAGGAGATGGGTTAGGGATAATGATAATTCCACAAGACTCCTTCATGTTCACTGGAGAGCTTGTCCCATTTCCACCCCTACCACTTTGGCCAAAGAAGATATAATTCAAAACATTTTTGCTTTTATTTTCTAAGCATATTTAAGATTCTGTTTACTTACGTGTACTCACTGGAGGTCATGCTGAAAAATGAGCCTCTGAGTATGCTGGGGAGACCATGAAATATGAAATGGTAATAGTTAAGCTTATAATCTATTATTCTCTTTACATGAAATAGTGCAACCCAGCATGTTCATTGAATTGAAGATTATAAACAACTTGCATAATGCCAAAAGAATGCTCTTTCAACAAAGAATTTATCACCAGAATGCTTGTTATATGTAATGTTTGCTTTGGAATTAAACATAAGAATAAGCACCGTATCATATTTAGCTGATTCGTCATCTCAAAAGACATTTTAAGATAATAGGTGGTTCATCAGAAGGAAAAAATACAAGATTTTATGTACTTTCATAAGCTCTTTCCTGAAAGTTAATATATTCATGAATGTCTGAAAACAAGTAGATACCATGAACTATTTATGTTAATTTTTTCTAAAGGAGTAATATCTTATTATATTGCTGTGAAGCATACAATTTGATTACCTGTTTGGTTTATAATTCCCTCTCTCCCTCTCTCTCGTACACACACACACACACACACACACACACACACAATCTTAAGGCACCCTATTATACTATGTCCCTTAAAAGTACTTTTCCTATATTTCTGAACTGGTGTTTAACTTATATAACTTCTGCTTTTCAGTGCTACTACATTACACCTGGTTCTATCTCAGTTGCCCAAAGTTGAAAATAATCCACAGATGATTTTACCTAGGAGAGAAAGGAAATCCATGCATATCATGGAGTTTGATTAGCAACAGAAATAGCTATTTTGTAATCAGAGAGGGAGGATAAATGGGAGATTAACTGACCTTTAGAGACCTGGAGATAGTGTTATGATTAAAAGCATAACTTTTTATACCATACAGACTTGAACCGGATAGTCAGAGCACTTGCAAAATATGTGACTGTGGACATATTTCATTTCTCGGAGCCATTGTTCCTGCTGAAAGATACACACCATGACAGTAAGGACATGGGTGGGTTCTGTTTTGTTCCCACATCTAGTTGAGTGTCTGGGTAGAGGTGGCACTCAGCCTGTACACAGTGAACGAATAACTGAGTCTATAGGATGGAAAGGATAAAAACTGGTTCATATCAATATGGAGAAAATGAAACAGTATGGTTATGCTCAATGCGTTCAATCTGAAGGACCTGTCACTGAGTGTGCTGTTAGACACGTCACCTATACATAATGTGCTGATTTTTCCTGTCCAAATGAACACTCGGTATTTCCAACTTAGCTTGTAGCAAGAAAATTTCCAAACTACATCTTGATTTCATAAGGAAAACATTGACATTATAAAAATGATGGTTGAGAAAAATCATGCCTAATGGGTTTATTTTCATTCTTAATGTTCTAATCCAGCATTTGTAGAATTTATGAATTTCCTTTTCTTTGGGGTCTGTTACTGGAACATTAGGGTGATCCTTTAGAATCAACCTGTTTCCTATAGGTTTCTAGTGTTCTGACTTTGATTTCTACGCATCTAATGTAACTGTTGCTTCTTCCAGTTTTATAGTTTAGCTTTCATAGGAAAAGACTTTTTCCTGTACATGGACCTATAAGGTCAGTTGGGTGGAACGGTTACAGGACCTATAAGGTCAGTTAGGTGGAATGGTTACAGGACCTATAAGGTCAGTTGGGTGGAATGGCTTGGCTTTGGTTCTGGTGGGTACTCTAGTACAGTCTCCGTGTAGTCAAGGCCAGTGGTGTCTGCATGTTCCCTCACGGCTGAGGTTGCAGATACTTGTGAATCCCGTGCTGAGGCTGTGATGAGGAAGAGCCATTAAGCTTGCTGGTCCTCAGGCCCCAAGGTGGCACATGCTGGCACATGTCGTGGCAGCTAAATTGCCTGAGTGGGCCAGTCTTTGGGTTCCAAGTTGGCCATTTAAGCGCAGGCCATGGTGGTGGTGGGCTGATTGGACCCGTCCTGGGGCTCAGGGCAGCTGGGCAGGTGCTGGTGGGCTGATATTCCACAGCAGGGCATGTGTGCATCAGTGGTATTTGTGGTGGAGGTAGGTGGGCAGTTACCTAGGCCCCCAGAGCAGAGTACACCAGTAGTCTAGACATTCTGACTGGGACCCAGAGTGAGTCCTGTGTGCATCAGCGGTATTCTTGGTGAGGAGACTGGGCAGTTCTTTGGGCCCCCAGGAAGGTTGCATAGCTACTGATGGTATCCACAGCAAGGCTGTGGGACTAGGCCCCAGGTCCCTGGACCAGATGCACGGGTATGTAGCCACCCCACTGCTGGAAGGGGCATGGTGGCTCTGTTAGTGTTAGAGGTGCCTGCCAGTGCCTCTGCTCCTGGCAGGCACCTCTCAGCTCTGGTAAGTGTATACATTGATCTGCTATATCCCATGGGTGGCCTCACTAATGTTCTGGACTGCCTATTCTTTGGGGTGCAGAGTGCTGTGCCAGCTCCAGGTGATGGTGACACCACTAGCTAGCACGTGACACTGCACCCTTCTGGGTGGGTGCAGGTGCATGTTGGGGGGTCTCCAGGGATGTGAAAATACAGGGGCTGTGGGGACTTAGGACAGGATGTATCTGGTGTTGGCTCCGCTCTCAAAATGGTGTCATGGTGCAGCAGCTTGGGTGGCAGGGATGAGACCAAGCACAGATCCCCCTCTCGACCTATGTGGTTGAACATGTGTGTTCTCAAGGCACTTCCTATACTAGGCTCAGTGCTGGGGATGGTCCAGGGGCTTTCCATACCTAAGGCCAAGGCATCTGCAATGGACATATGGACTGTTAGGAACCCCTTACTCACATGTTTCCCCTGTGGGGTGAGGTCCCTCCTGGCCCTGAACCCATCTGGCTACCTGCCCTGCTTTTCTCTCCAGCTGCCCCAGGGGCCTCCCTCTGCCTTCCCTGCTGGATTCCGATTCTCTAGAGGCCACTGAACATGTGGCTGTGCCTCTGTCCTTCACTGTGGGGAAGGTGAGCGCTGGGTACCTCTAGTCAGCCTCCTGGATGACATCCACTTTTGTGAAATTCTTGACCCTACATAGGTCAGATGACTGTCTTTGGAGTCAAAGAATTTTGAACCTCTCTTTCATTTCTCTTGTTTCCTAATCCTCTTTCCTAATCAGCTTGAGGAGGAAAGGAATAGAAGAATTCATTGAGAAAATGGATGTTTCATTTTTTTTCCCTTCATACACCTGTTTCCTTAAAACAACAGGGTAACTGTTAGTTAATGCTTGTCTTCATTCTCAGAGATGAAGAAGTCTTTGTTCCTGGGTAGGATAAAGTCAATCTGTATATTATATTAAAAGAATAGAGGACCAAGAAGAAAACTTTGAGATCTGGACACTGGGGAAAAGTTTGAAAGATTAAAGATGAAGATCTGAAACTTAGAGAAGAAATAAGATTTTAACGTGCTTTCCTACACATGCACTTGCACCACCTTAGGAGTTTTTGAAAATCCAGGTAGTAAAGATACATATTCATATGCCAATGCTGCAACATTTGACCCATTTTGTTCTGAGATTTATGAAAGAAATATCCTTAAAAAGGCAAAACCTTTAGCATTAATGTCAAAGGTTTTTCAGTGACTCTGTCTTCAACTTCTCATTGTTCAGCGATTCTGTCTGTGCTCTGAAATCTCAGAAAGTAAATTTCCGGAAACCAAAGGAAGGTGTTTTCTATTGTCTAATTTAGGGGCTGCATTTTTTTTTTTCCACTCTAGCTTCTGCTTAGAAGTTGCATTTTTGTCTTACTGTGTTACACATCTCTAATCTGCCCCTTGTTGCCTGGGTGGGGAGAGTTAGTTGTCATCAAAACCTGTCTTTTTAACAGAGAGAATAACTTCCTAATAGAGGCTAATCTAAAAAAGATTTCCCAAGGCGCATGGCTTTTAAGCTCTACGATGGTGCCCATGTTGCCATAATAAGCAACATCTTTCGTAGCAATCTGGTTGTATTTTATCTTGTTTTGTTGCATTTCATTCCACTTTTCTTTGTTATCAGAGCGTCTCCCTTTCATGTTCATCATCATTACCTTGAGCAGTGGTTCTCAACCCGTGGATCGTGACCCCTTTGTAACAATGAAAATGCATCTTGCATATAAGCTATTTACATTATGATTCATAACAGTAGCAAAATGACCGTTATGAAGTAGCAACGAAAATAATTTTATGGTTGGGGGTCACCACAACATGAGGAACTGTAGGAAAGGGTCACAGCCTTAGGAAGGCTGAGAACCACCGACCTAGAGCATTACTTATAACTGAGACGACTGGGCCCAACCCCCAGAGCCTCTGATTCAGGAAGTGTAGGGCGGTACTCAAAATGTGCTTGTCTAATAAATTTCCAGGTGTGATGATGCTGTCACGTGCACACGATCGTATATATTAAACAAGCTTGAGGCTGAGGCAGTTATTACTCGAGTATCCAATATTAGTTTGGTAGGAGGCAATGACCATCTCTGGAATATAAAACTAAAATTAACCTCCACCCTTCCAGAAGGAACCTTCCCACTGTAGCCAAGCAGCGGTCGGGGTAGTCTTTTCAACCATCATCTTTGAAGAAGAGAGGGCTCTGTAAGCATTAACTCAATGATGTGGAGCAAAAATACGGCTGGCACTGAGATCCCAAGCCTTATATGCAGGTATATGAGCCTATTCGTCATGCATTTGTTTAACCCCTCTGAGAATCTAGCTATTGTATCAGCCTCTATCTCTGGAAGTAAAAGGTTTCATCCGTTCCTTGTTCCTTTACACGAGGTAGAATTTCATTTGTTTTAAATCTATCTATTTGATGTTACAAGAAGAAGAAGTCACACTTAACCCTGAAAGAAGCATATTTTTATAGAAATCATTTTCTATTTATGTCTTCTATTAGCTAAGGGACTCACGGCTTAGTAAGTTCTGCTATATACGGGCATTTCATTAAATTCATAGAAGGCCCTAAACTTGGGTAGTTTGCATCTTTTTATCATCGTAATATATTATAATCCTCTCTACATTTCACTTTATTCACCAAATATGTAGCAGTAATGTTGCATTAAACTGAAGGTGGCACGACTCTGTCGCTCACATTTGTATGTGTGTGAATTTCCCTCCACTGAACCTTTGCTCTGACCGAGATGAGGCGGTGGTAGGTGGGGATTAGAAGGAAACAACCCCAGTACAGAGAAAGTAGGTTTGCTTTAATTTGGAACTACAAATTCTATTATCATGCAGGATATCAGTAACCATCAGTCCTTAAGTATTTTTCATATTTCATATTTTACTCAATTCCATTTCTGGAAGAATCACCGAATCCTATGAGCATCGTGTGAGGATAATAAAGTGCCCCAGTTTTACTTTGCTTCTAAAAACGCTTTTACAAGGACCATGTTATGAAGCTCCTAAAAATCACGTAAAGGATAGTAAAGGATAATGTGAGCTTCTAAAGCCCGAGGCACATTAAGCACAGCGGTATAAAATCACCAGTACTGAGGGACACACACGATCTAAGGTAGGGTCTAAGGTGGGGTGGATGAAGTCCTTTGAGATGTGGCCTCAGGAGCCACCCCTGGGAAAGGTGAGGAACCCAGGACTGTATTTGCAGCGCAAACATCAGAGGATCCCAGGAGAAGCTCAGGGGCTGAGATAGCCCTGCAGAGTTGTCCTGCCTTTGAGAATAGGACCTTTGTAACCCTGCTCTGATAGGTCATGAGATGCAAGCTGTCCCCGGGGAGGGGCTATGGCATTAGTGGGAACGTTCCCTGCAAAGAAAGATAATTCCTGATTCCCAGACAGGTGCAGAGCAGAGCCCAGCACTCCCCGTGGGGAAAGAATGCCTCTGTCCTGAAGTGAGGGATGTGGGTGGACCAGTACTCAGCATTAAGGACCGGGATGCTCAAACTGGGCCCTGTAGCCTATTTTTATACACCCTGCAAGCTACAAATAGTTTAACATTTTCAAATGGTTATAAATACATCAAAATCATAATATGTATGCCTAGTACCTGCTTAGAACATCTTATGCTATTTTTTTTTGCATGTTATCAGCTTCTTTTATCTTTAAATAAGCCCAGTATGTGTTATTACTGACTTCATAGATGAGGAAAAGCTTCTGGATAGGTTAAGTAAAACATCAAAAATCACAGCCATAGAATAGTTCGTCTGGAATTCAAGCCCAGGGAGTGTCAACAGAGGCTATCCTTTTAGCCTGGTCCTCCTGGGAAGTTCTCCAAGACTGTGTGAGGCACACAAGTCTTTCTGCTGAGTTCCCCAGAGGTCAGATCCTTGTGTTTCAGGGAAGCAAGAAAAACTTTATTTGAGAAGGAGACCACACTTCTACTCTAATGGTAAGTAATTTGAAACTACAATGAACCCAATGTTGTTATTCTCATTATCAGACCTGTATGATAGAAATTTATGCTCAAATATAATTTATGGAATGTCATCAATAAAATGCTTTTAGAAATTTGCTTTCTCTCTTGATTCATATTAACTACATCATAGTCTTGATTTTATCTCTTGGTCTACAGGATCTAAAAACATTTACTATCTGAACCTTTCCAGAAAATCGTGTTAAATCCTGCTCCATGAGATGAAGGGGTAGGCTCAGGTTTTTATCATTGTAGGTGACCTACTGTAATGAAAATCCCTGCCATCACTGGTGTCTAATGCTCCAGTTTTATGGAGTGCTTGATGCTCTTGCTAAAGCAGCAGAAACATCATACTACAGGAGAATGGGCATCCTCTATCAACAGAGAAGTTTTACTGTCAGATCATACCCAGTGCAAACATGAACCTAAGATTTGTCCTCCTTATGGTTAGGAATATAGCCGGACCCAGGGATTCATGAAGCATACCAGCTGCACCAGAAACTGGCATCATCAGTTTCCCCCAAGTCCAGCTTATGAAACTGAGCAGAACCTTCTTCAAATACCCACAAATCCCATGCTACAATATTAGAAAAAAGCAAGATCCCACGGAAATTGTGTATACAGCATGATCTCAAGTATACAATCATGCATCTTTGTTTTCTATATTTTCATTTTTTTTCTTTTACATGTTTAAAAAGAGATTTCAAAGCTAATTTTCCTCCAGATTCATATTAAGGTACAGTTGTTTATTTCACAGGCTTCAGAATGTTACAGTGACCATGCTATAGTCTCTCAGGTAGAATAGAAACTTGATTTTCCCCCTGCCACGTCTGTGCAAAAGGCACACTCTTCCTTGGTGGATAGCAACTGGGGCATCACAAAACCCTCACGGGATCTTCTAAGATATGGTGTTTGGAAGTGTATTAAAATGGATTCAATAAAAAACTCTCATGAATTAAACTCTCCTGTCAATGTGGGGGTTGTTGAACTTCCCTATTAAAGCATTGACCCATCTGGACAACTCTGAAGAATATTTTCAAAAGTTATCATCTGACACTTAAAAAATTAACATATGTGTGTGTGAGAGAGAGAGAGAAAGAGAGAGAGAGAGAAACCTGCCCACCTGTTTATGTTTGATCCTGGAAAGTGTAAAGTTGACCCCAAATTAGCATTTGGCAATTTTAACCATCCCCTTTTCTTTTATAACAAAGTAAAATAAGGAATCTTTTCCTTGGGATATCTAAAGCATGCTTTCTTTTCTAGATGATGAAAACCCCATTTTGTTCGGTATGGTTTCAGAAAAAGAGAATCAGATTTCCTCTCCAGCACGTACCATGCCTATTGAACAACTGATTACAGCATTTACATCTTGGTCTTCATTATCATCATCATTGCCATTGTTATTATTATCGCTATTACTACTATTGCTATAACGCTATTAAAAGAATGTAAAAACATGGAAAGCAGAGTCAGATAGAACCTCACTTTTCCACGAGGGTTACGTTCTGATATTAAGAACAGATGGATATCGATGGGGAGCAATAAACAACCATTACTAAAGAAACTACACCATAAAGAAATCCTGCAGTTTCTTATCTGAGCATAGGTTGGGCATAATTGTAGTAATTTGTACATCATCTTCAACTCAGTAAGTAGATTGTGTTACAATAAACCAAGTAAAGGAAATTTAATGGATTGCCATTGGTGCTGTAAGTGTTAATGTTTATTTATCTGCTAAGATTGGGATGTTAATGTATTGGATATATTAGAGACATGGTGATTTTCAAATTGTTCTCTCGCACATACGCAGAAGTTATTAAAACTCACACCGAAGTAAATAACCGCCAGCGAGCTTGCTGTGCCAGCCACCCCACGTTTGGCACCTTTCCCGCAAGCACTCAGCATTCCTCTATGATCTTGCTTCTCCTTTGTTCTGAATTTTTATTTTCATTTTTGTTGAGAAAGGGAGAAATCATTTTTTCTTGTCTTTTTATTCAATCATCACTTGTGTGTCAAGATGCAGCAAAACAACCCCCTTTCCTGCGGTTTTCCAGCTTCTCCAAAAAAGTCCTGTCCTTCCCTGTCTCTTTGTTCCCTAAGAATCTTATCCACGCCACCAGGAAAGACCAAACTAGAGGGGTTCTTATGTCATGATCTAAAATTTAATTGTTGCATAGATGTGAATTGATGTGTAATTTAATTACATATTATAAAAAGTATCCAGGTTGTTCTTTCTACGTACAGACACAGCCAATACATTAGGACAAAAAGTAACATATCTGGGCGGTGCCTGTGGCTCAAAGGAGTAAGGTGTTGGCCCCATATACCGGAGGTGGCAGGTTCAAACCCAGCCTGGGCCAAAAACTCTGGGGAAAAAAAAAAAAGTAAAATCGCTGAGGAATGGGAAGAGGGTTAACAAGGGTAAATGTATCTGATGTGGCTGAAGTTAAATGAATGTATTGAAATCCTCACACATGGAGTGTGTGTTTAAAAGTGGGCAATGATGAATTTGTGATCTCCTGTTAGGAAAGTTATTATAGAGTTCATTCAATGAGAATAAAATGTTTTCTCAGAAAACTACAGGGTTTCCTTGTACCTGATAGTCACGTTTCCACTATGCAGTCGTGAAGAACAAATGAAATAATTCAACGAACATGGTCAAACGATATTCTTGCATTCTACTAACCCACGTGCTGAGCCAAAGGTACAGCTTACAATTAGCCTGAATAGTTAGGGTGCAGATGAGAAAAATGAATTCCAGGAATGACAAAGGATGAGAAGACAAGAGAAGGAAATGAACATAATTGGATGAGTGATGGGAACCGTGTGTCCCACACACTGGGATGGCTGATGTGGGCTTTTTAGTATATGAACTTATTTGGTTCAAATAAAACTCTGCAAGAGAACTAATATTTCATTGTTTAAATTTAAAAAATGAGAGTCTACAGAATTTAGAGGATGTTTTCAAAATAATATAGCAAGTAATTATCAGAACTAGGTTACACCTCAGAAATACAGAGGTAAATGATTTCATTATTTTCACCAGTCTCATCCTTAAAAAAAAGAAGAAGATTTTATTAATTTGTTGAGTTTTTATGATAGAACAATTTAAATTATGGTTCAAGAACTGTCCTTTATCTGGGACCCCAAATACATAGTTCTTAATATTAACTTGAATATTGGTGTTTATGTGACTTTATCAATTTACCATCAAATGTCATATAAAATAAAGACAAATATTTAATCAAGTAGATACATTTAGAAAGTGAGGAAGCAAATAGTATATTTTATAATTCACTGTCACTGAATACTTACTATTGCTAAATTCACCCATTTCTTCAAGTAAGGTGGCTCTTTAATTTGTTTTATATGTAAAGCAAATATATTTAAGTTAGTTATAGTTTCTTCATCTTTAAAATGGAACTGACGGTGCTATTTATCTACCCCAGGTAGACATCAATGTAACGAACATTCCACGTGTTCTAACAATAAACTAGCATATTAATCCTGTGTTACTGCTATTTCCAAACAACTAGATTGTCAATATTCCTGTGCACTTTCTGTATTTATTGAATTACATTATAAATGAGTTGTTGTCAAGCAATGACTTTAAGTACCAGTGTAGGGGCCTCCCCCTGCTAAGACGTGACACTTAGTATGATGCAGTAATTGGAAAAGAGTTGAACTTAATGATCAATGACTTATTCAAGCAAAATGAAAAATCCATGTGCATAAAACACTATAAAGCTCTGGACAACATCACCAGGAAAACCAAAGCCAGTAATGAAATGTTGCAAGGATGTGTTGCCAAGTTGAACTCCTTTGTTTCTGAGGCACACACACACCCATAGACGCCTGGTGGGTCACACTCTTCAATCATGAAGTTCAAAGCAAAGATGCATGTGAACGTGTCACAAGTGAAGGACTGAGACTGGGCCCATATCATTCCTGCATGTAAATTTAATTTTCACAGGATAAAAATAGGAATCATGATTTTGAAACTGAATTCTCCAATATATTCCACAAACAAATTTTCAGGACATGAATTCTTGAAGTTTAGGGCAAATTATTAAGGACACGTGGAGATCTGTATATGTCCCCATATGTAGATCTGGGTATCTTGATACAAGAAGAACATATTTCTAATTTTTGAAATATATTGGATACAAGAAAGCATTAGATCACTTCCTTCCAACACTTTTCAGTCTGGCAATCCAAATATTTAAATTCTAATTAAAGATATTAAGCTTCGATAATGAGCTCATGGTGCTTTATGGATTATGACTTTCCTGACCAAATTAAAATTTTTCTCCATAGAGGAATTAAATATCATGATAAAAAAGAAAAAGAAGCTGACTTAATTTTACTAATAATTTAAAAGCTATTGAAAGTGACAAATACTTAACTGAAAATACTTTCTTTTTCTGCCTTCCTGGGGTATTCACACTATTGCATTTTTTAGATTGTTGTGGATGATATATCTGTAACGTAGAGAATAAGCATGTTGATAGCATAAAAAAAGAGTTAATGTGAGTTGTAATGAAATTTAACAGATGAAAGCGTCCATTAAATTGTGTTTATAAAATGTTGTCCTGGGTCTGATAGTGAAGTCCTATAGAAACCATTTTTAGAACAGCAGAAATATGATCGAGGAGAAGTGCGATAGAGTGTACCTAATTCATTCCAATTCACAGAGTAATGCATTTCAATTCACATGGTGATAGAGTCGAGTCTCCAACATGAGAATCCAATCTAGCTGATGCTTAGTAGACTTGAAACAAACTCACAGCACCAGGAAACTGACAATGTCTATTTTGCTAAATAGAGAAATACTTTAAATACTTTTTCCAGTATTTTCTAAGCTTGGCTGTGCCTTATTTACCAAACTATACATCATGACAATAGACCTATACTACTTACAATATAAGGTAATAGTTCTTGATGTTTGAAATCTTTACCTATTTTCATTAAGGCTGGTTACGAGTCATCTTCTGATGCTTATCTGATTTTCCCAAACAAGTATGAAAGCCTATTGAAGGTGCGATTTTTGAGCTATACCAATCAGTGTAGTGTTTACCACCATGAGCAAATGGCTTACAAGTTTTGGAAACCTGTTCTGGAAATATACCATCTATATAATTTCAATTATTAAATGTCATTGTACGTTTTTAACAGTATTAAGTATTAAATCTGTAGATTCACTGTTTATTTTTGTCTTTTTTTGTTCATTTTGTTGATTTGTTCATTTTGTATTAATTCTCAGATTATTCCACATAAAATTCTTATTTTCTAAGCTGTAAAATTTCCATACAAAAAGGACATTAATAAATTGGCAGCGATTTCCTGGGAGTTAGAAAAGAATCTGAATTTGCATGATTCTGACATTGGCAGATACATGAATTGCTCTTGTATTCCCTTGAGAGAGAAGCAAGAAGGACACTCACTCAACCCCTGCTGCCCCCCCACACCAAAAATTACAAGAAAAGCCTCATAAAGTCAGGAGTCAGGTGAAGGGGCAGGGAGGAGCCTTGAATCAGTCTTGATGTTCATCTCTTCACTAAAGAAGACAAGATTGGGTCAACGAAAAGGTAGATAAAAATTTCAGCATCTAAATATTTCTAATTTTTTCCTTGAAAGCTAATGTATTTTGCCTGGAAGCTGGAGGGGGCATCTGACTCTTTTTTTTTTTTTTTTTTTTTTTGCAGTTTTTGGCCTGGGCTGTGTTTGAACCCACTACCTCCAGCATATGGGGCCAGCACTCTACTCCTTTGAGCCACAGGTGCCACCCGGCATCTGACTCTTTTCATCCATTTGTTACATAAAAAGTCATGGTGAATGGACAGTCAAAGTCTCTGCAGTGTAGAGCTATACACCACCACTCAGGACATTTTACTCATAAAAAATGTCATTATTCAGCCATAACCCACCACCGGTATCATCTCCATTTTATAGATTGGACCATTTAAACTGCAAATGGTTAACTAACCTTCTAAGGTCAACCCCAAAATTTCAGCAGAGCTATGGATTGGTTTAAATTGCATCCCAGAGAATGTTTTTTACAAACAGATTTCCAATTTGAAGGTTATATTTTCTCTGGATTATAAACTAGGCACTAAAATAGTAGAAACTCTTTAGAAATTTAATTAGAGCAACATATCTCACTCATTAAATTACATGGATTCAAGATACAATGTCATTTTCAGCCAATCTTCCCAACGTACAATCTTCTAGGTAATTATAGTGTATTTTGTAATTAAAACGCCAATTTGATGTTAAACTATTGTATTGCATCAACAGTAGACTAAACTAAGTGGCATAACTTCTGCTTTAATGAAGACAAGAGTTAGTCTGTGTTCATTCAGCAAACGTTTTTTAGAGTAGCTACAGTGAATCTTGAAATGTGCACAGTACTGGGAATAGAAATAGGAGTAAGATAAGAACTCTAACCTCATGGTCTTCTAGAAAAATGGGCAAGTAAAGCAACATTGATAGTATAATGTGGCGAGGGTAATAGCAGATGGCTCGGCGCCTGTGGCTCAAGTGGCTGAGGCGCCAGCTACATACATACACCTAAGGTGGCGAGTTCGAATCCAGCCTGGGCCGCCAAATAACAATGACAGCTGCAACCAAAAAAAAAAAAAAAAATAGCCAGGCATAATGATAGGCACCTGTGGTCCCAGCTACTTGGGAGACAAAGGCAGGAGACTTGCTTGAGCCCAGGAGTTGGAGGTTGCTATGAGTTGTGATGCCACAGCACTCTACCCAGGGGGACAGCTTGAGGCTCTGTGTCAAAAAAAAAAAAGGAGGGGGGATAATAGCAGAGATATAATCAAGGTACTTTGGGAGTATAATGTGCTGCACCTAACTCAACAAAAGGAGGAGTGTGAAGTGTTCAGTGAAATAATAGCTAAATAGTGACCAGCTAATCATCTGTGTATTTAACTATAATGTGATAACCCCCTACTGAGTGTTAGGAAATGATGTATTTGTAGATATACAACAGTGAAAGAACAAAACAAAACCCTGCTTTCCCCGTGAGGCTTGTACAATAATGAGGAAGATGGAGGAGAAATGGCAAGCAAATAAACGTGTGTTATGTGTGTAATACCAGGTAAGGAATCAAGATTAAATATCCTCTGATAATGGCAAAAGGGATAAAGCCTTATAAACATTTTAGATATAGCTCAGAGAAATCTAATCTGAGAAACTGACCATTACACCTAAAGCAAAAGGATGGATGGGTTCGTGATACCAGGGTGTAAGGGAAGAAAGTTCCAGGCAGAATTAGCAACAAATGCAACGTCTCTGGGACGTAAAGGAGCTGGACGTGTTTTGGAGTCAGCTGTGACACGACTACCCATGATTAGGAGGGACATGTAAGTCTCAGTAAGTCTTGAGAGGATTTTGAAGAGGAAAGTAACATGATCTCATTTTGGATAGAAATGGCTTTCAGTATTCTTGACTCAATCTACACAAATTCATCACAAAAAAATTTTACTACTCCATAGTCTGAATGGGGGCTGTAGACACAAGTTGCCACGTCTAGGGTCCTCTGTATAAAGTGAGCAGGGTGACCACAGTGTAAATGTTAGTCATGGCCATAGTTCAAATCTGTGGAACGAAGCCTCCTAGAGAATGTCAGAGTTTTTTTTTTTACAATCCTAGAAACAAAAATGTGAACAATTGTTTCTCGGGAGGCAGAGAAATCTTGCAATGAGAAACACAGACTCCTTGCCAGGTAGAATCAAGTTTCCATCTGGGCCTTTCACTTATAAGCTGAGGCACACTGGGGAAGTGTCCTACCTCTGTAAATTTTCCTTGCCTTATATCCAAAAGGAGGATCATTTAGATGAACCATTCTTCTTGCTTCTCTCTCAAGGGCATACACGAGCGATTCATGTATCTGCCAATGGCAGGATAATGAGGCTTTGTGAAGATTAAATCAAACTGGGTCTGTAAATTTTAGTACCTGAGATAGGCTAGCATATAGTGAACATATGCGTCATCTGATTATTACTACGGAGAGAATGATTACATTCTCTTACACCTCTCTCTGACTATTCAATGTGGTGACGCAAGATCTCCTATTTAACAGATATTTAGTGTAATTGCACAAAAGGTATATTGAGGAATAGGATATAGTCCTGGTCTCGGACAGGTCAAAGTTTAATGAGATCATGTGAAATATTATGATAAAAATAAGCATGATGTGCTATAAGAGTTTTATTTAGAGGCACCCAACTAAAAAAAAAGTAAAAGAAGTTTTCTGGAGAAAGTCCCGCAGCAGAGCAAGATTGTATTCTCATTTAAAATGAGAGAAAGGACAAGAGGAAATGATTGGAGACAGGGAAATAGCAGTGACAAGAGATTAGATAAGATACATTGTAAACTTAGAAGTTTACCCCACAGAGCCCTGCCCAAATTCCTGACCCGCAGAATTGAGAGAAAGATTAAATAATCAATATTTTCAAAAGAAAGCTTCAGGGTAGCTGTTTGTTTCACGGTTTTAACGTATAACTAAGACAGAAATTGGTGGCCTCAAGTGAAATGTTATAACAAAACGTAAAGCAGGCAGAACTAACTTTGAGATCAAGAAGCAGGTGTGAGGAGATGTCTGGTGGAGGCTGGATGTCCAGTGTGCAATTGGAGGGCATGGAAAAAAAGAACCTCCAGTATGCTTGGCAGAAAATATGGTGAGACAGTTTTGTTTTAGGTAATGTCTGAGGTTGGAAAATTCAGTTCACAAACTTTCTAGAAAATGTGGTACATACCTCATTGCTGAATTTCACTATAGTCACCAGATGGCTGAGGGGAGTACTTCAAAGGTGACCATAGTGATATTCAGCAGCAAGGTACATAACACTTTGTCTAGGATGACTTTTTAAACTTCATTGTCTGACCTTGCCTAAGACAAAGAATTGTGGATGTAAATTATTGGCTATGCCAGTTGGATTGTTTTAGCTACCTATGATGAGCATGTAAAAGCGAGATGAAGTAAAAAATAAATCTTTCAGAAAGAATTTAGAGAATTTTAGAGATTGTTACACACACACACTCTTATACAGAGGGTGTCAAAAATGTGTACACATTTTAAGAAAGAAAGACTATATGAAATTTATAAATCTCAAGTCACATCTGACTTCTGCAATTATAAGAGGTGTGCTCAGTGTCACCTGTATTCATCTTTTGTTGTTGGTATATCTGGAGTATTACTATTTGAATAGGCTTTTTGCTTTTTTAAAATGTGTATACATTTTTGATACCCTCTGGATATATATGGATTTTGACTCATGTTGGGATACATAGTCAAATTCATAGGATATTTACATTTGTAAGTGAAATGTATTGGCAAAAGCACCAAAAGCTTAAACTATAAAAGAAAGAGCCAATTCAAAGCAAAGAGGGCACTGGAATCTTTTTCTGCTAGAAGCAGGAAACAGGTTAAAAATTATATTTGGCAGGGAAGGGGGGTGGGTCGATAGAGGGAGGGTTGGTAGCGGGACCACACCTATGGAGCATATTACAAGTACAAGTTGGATCTATCAGATGTAGAACACAAATGTCTTAATCCTGTAATTGGGTAGTTGAGGTGAAAGTAATTAGTAGGATGTAAGCACTCCAATTTGTACAAATAATCAACACATTGAATCCCATAATGGCATAAATGTATGATCTATGTACAAATGACTAAATAAAAAAAAGAAAAAAATATATTTGGTTGCAAACACAATTCATTATTTATTAAGAAAATAAATAAGAGAGGCTTGGAGGGCAAACGTGATAGTCTGCATGGAGAACTGTTCCCAAGGAGCTACCTAGGCCCATAGCAGGGAACATTCTCAGCCCCAGAGCAAGATGAACAGAGAGACACATGTGTAGTTAATTTTTGTCTCTGGTGTGGACCAGCAACTGCTAGATGCTCACACTATCTGAATGGAAGTTTCTAATATGGTCATCTTTTTCCTCTATCTCTATTTTATGTTGGGTACATGGGACAGCAGATAACTCATAAATCTCTGTACCCAAGAAATTTCCCGAGAGGAGCTACATCTCAGGAATTGTAACAAGAGCCTTATCCATGTATGGACTTTAGACAATTTTGAGATTAGGCCATAATGAGGTGTGAATTTGGGGGTTGAGGTGAAGTTTTCTGTGATTCAGAGAGATACTAGTTATTGCAGCCAGATAAAATCAAAGATGTACGCTATCAATATTTTTCTTGTCTCTGGGTGTTATATACTCTAACCATTAAGAAATGGAGACTGTATCATTTCACCTGTTACAGAAAGCTATAGAATGCAATGAAGTGGCCCTATGTCTGTCTAGTGTTTAGCCTTTAAGAACCCTAGAAGCTTCCCTTTTTGTTCAATAACACTGAGTCTGCAATTCTCTGTGTAATTCCAAGACAGCCATGTGGGGAAATGTCAGATGTGTCATCTTCCAGCCCTGCTCTGTTGCCAACTAAAACCAGCTGAGCAACCCCAGCCACCATCCAGGGAGCAGAACTGCCCATCCTAGTTGTGAATAAGTTCTGACCTAGAAAATTTTCATAAATTATAAAATGTTGTTTTAACTTGCTAAATTTTCGGAAGGTGGTTGTTTAACCGTAGATAAGTGAAAAAACTTTTAAACATGTAAAGATTACTCACAGTAGCTTTGTGAATTTATGGATTTTCTCTCTTAAAGACCATCACTACCATCACAAGAAGCTGTTATTTTAAAAAGACATCCTTTATATTGATCTAAATTGGAAATAGATCAAATCTGCATTAACAGGAGAATGGATAAGTAAATCGTATTATATCTATACAGTATAATACTACACAATGCTTTAATCCATGGCTGCTCCTCTCGGGGACATGAGTGTATCTCACAGACAAAGCCACAAGTGCAGGAAACCAGATACAGAGCAGTATACTTTGAATGATTTTAGGAATATCTTATAATTTTTATTTGTGATTATATAAGTGATACACAAATATTTTCTCCTTGTAAAAAAAAAAAAAAACAACCCAAACACAGAGAAAATATTAATGATTCTCTTGATGACCCTATCCAGATGTAACCATTACTATCAGTTTACAATGTCTTTCCACTTTGAGAACTTTATTTTAATTAATTAATTCATTTATTTACTTTTTATTGTTGAGGATTCATTGAGGGTACAAGAAACCTGGGTACATTGATTGCATTTGTTAAGACACTCTTACAATGGTTTCCTGCCCCCCAAAACGTGTGGCACACACCAAGGCCCCACCCCCTCATTTGTTTCTTTTAATTTAAAATTAATACAAGGGTACAAATGATTACATCACATTGTTTGCATTTGTTGGGTAAAGTCCACGTTGTAGATGAGCCCTTCCCCTCTTCCCCCAGGGAGTGAGCTGTGTACCCTTACAGGTGAGAGCACACCAAGTCTCTTCCCTCTTCCCCCCTCCTTTTCCACTGCTCTTCTGAATTTAATTACAGGAAACTTCAATTTTTGAAAGGTGTGATTAGCAAAACCTGACTAACCTTTGCTTGGGGAGGGGGATAGTATCTTATTTAAACTGGTCAAGAAACAAACCTGCCCTTTGCCAGAAGACACTATCCCTGCCTTCCAAGGTTGTTGCTATCCAAACATTAGTGATGAGCTAGTGCAGAAAAAACAGGCAATGCCTAGGTGCTCAGAAGACCTGCAGAAATGTAAGAGACTTATGGAGAGGTGTCCTTCAACACTGTGTTCCAAAACTTATATTTTTATAATTAGTGTAGGTGGGCAAGACTGAAGTCAATGCAATCATACCCAAAGTGGTAAAAACCCTTTGGAGGGTAAGGCTTTTCCTCTTCTGGTTAATAATTTGGTGACATTTTCCAGGGTGTTGCCTCTTCTCTCTTGGTATTTAGACATACCTGGCACAAGTGCTTAAGATCTGCCCACAACTCTACCAGGTTTCAGCTTAGCGATGCGAACAAAAAGCTTCCGACTAAATACTCCAATCAAGAATGGAGAAACAAAAGCACATACACAATACCGAATTGGAACTAACTGAGCAACCCTTAAGCGCACATATGGAGGTGACTTCCATGAAAATCAAGCTGAGAGTAGCGGGGAGGAGTGGATGGATAAATTCCCACCTATTGGGTACAGTGCACACTACCTGGGAGAAGGGCACATTTATTCCTTTGAGTCAACCTGTACAAAAAGTATGTAAACAAATCACATGTATCCCCTAATATTCTGGTGGGGGGGAAAGTCTAATAGTGCCTATAATATGCAAGTTTTCTTCTGGTTACTTTACTATATGTTCTAGAAAGAAAGAACTTAGATTAGATTTTGAAGACTCTGTGATTTAAGGGTCTTTAATAAGCCCTGAAGAAACACAGTAGGCTTTAGTCAGTGGCAGAAGTTTCAGAGGACGAAACTTCAGGGCATGGGAGGTCTAGGAAATGTATTTTGTAAAAACTAGTTTTTGTACAGACCACACCTTACAGAGACACTGTCCTTCTGTTGCATAGGACAATAACAATGGCAAGACTGAAAATCACCTTGACTATTACTATGTTAGTGGACCTTTTAATGACCTGACATTTTAACAGGACCATCTAAATGCTGGGAGTATTAGAGAAAGCATATCCATGATCTGAACTGATTTTTAGTTCACAAGAGGTTCCATTTGTTTTTATTGAGGTTAATGGATCTGTGAATACAGATCCATTAACCCCAGAATTTTTAAATGTTAAATCAGCAGCTTTAAATAAATGTTAACTTGAGATACCAATTACTGATACTGTAATACCAAATAGAGGGCGAGATTTGGAGCATTGCCTAGGAAGAATATGTTAAAAATTCTGAACTTCTTTATTAGCAAGATAAAAATGATGTAAAGATATTAATATTCTGTTGGGTCAAAGCCAATAAAAATAAATTATTTCCCCTTTAAAAATACATTTAGCAAATAGTTGCAGAGTCTCTTTAAGACTTTATGTTTCTAAACTTTCATAGGATTATGGTTATTGTTATTAATGTTACCATTACTACCCTGGCAATGCCATTACTACATTAAGGAATTGATTTACTCAGATCTTATGACTGTAATTACCACATGCACTCGTGAAACAGTGCGCTGCCAGGATGTATGTAGCTCTTTGCTGGGCTGGTGATTCTGTGTACTGCATACTGTGCATGGAGCCTGGCATTGAGATTTATTTTGCTCTATTTTAAATTATTTTGCATCTACTATATCCCCACAGTGGAATTAATATTTAACCTCTGTTTTTATGGTGAAGGGAATTTAATCCAATTCCACACACATTTACTGGCTACTTCTTATGAAACTAGCCCTACTCTCAAGCAACTCTCCTGGTCTCTGGGGAATTCCTAGCATCTGGAACCAAGATGCCCTGGTTCACCTTCCAACTCTGTTGTTGCAAAGTTACTTAATCTCTTCATGCTCCAATTTATTCTTTCATTCAACTGGTGTAATACTACCTATTGGGTGGAGATTTTGTTGAGATATTGAAAATAGAACTGTTAACACTGTATGTACCACACAAAGTAATACTCCATAAGTAACAACTATTAATATAGGAACATATTTGCTTTGGAAAAATACCATAAAATCTGATTATAAGATAAGACTAAAAATCCATAGGAAGTAACTATACGTTTCTGTGGGCATCTTAGGGAAGGAAATACCTCTTAGTCGAGAACAGTGCTTTCTTTGTCAAGGTAATTTAATTTCTTCAAAATCATCATATATTAAAATAATTTCATTTTACAATATATTATATTGTGCAATATATTCTCAGAATGATTGATACTGTATGACTGTAGTCTTCATCGTCTTCACATCGTCTTCATCGGGCAGTCTTTACAGTCTGGTATGCTTTATTTTGTAATGTTTCAGTATTTTCAAAAGAACATACTTGATTTCTGAGTATAGATTTCTCTCTCTCTTTGTGCCAACACACACACATGCACACACAAACATAGCTTAAATCTTAAGTATCTATGTATTTGTTCTTATAATAATACATATCTATAAAATAAAATGTTTAAACTATACTGTTCAGATCTTCAATATCACTATTTTTTCTTTTTGATCTATTAGTTTCTGTAACCTTGCTAAGATCCTGAACTACGATTGTAACGACAATCAGTTCTGGCAGTGGAAGCTTTACATATTTTGAGGCAATATTTCAGGGTTTCTACAAGTTCTTATTGATTATAGTTTATTATTATTTTAAAATATCACAACCTTCAAAATTATGTTTGATTTTGACCTTTCAAATTATTTTATTATGTCATATTTTGCCAAAATAATGGCAAAATTATTAGAGTTCGAGGGTTCCTCCGCTTTTCCTAAGCCGTATCTTTGGAATTCACATCTTTGTCCATCTTTTCTGTGTTCTTTTGTTTTACACATCTTTGTAGTTAATATATTATTAGATCTTATTTATATATATATATATATTTTCATTTAATCTAAGAGACAAAGTTCTTTATTGAGAGACTTTAATCTATTTGTTTTTTTTGGGGGGGGGGGTTGGCTGGGGTTGGGTTTGAACCCATTACCTCCAGCATATGGGGCCAGTGCCCTCCTCCTCTGACCCACCGGTTCACCTGAGTGTAATGCATTTGTATGCATTATGTTTCTGCTGATTTAAAACTTATCTCTGAATTTTTTTCTTTTTCTTTTTTGAGACAGAGTCTTATTTTCTTGCCCTTGGTAGAGTACCATGGCATCACATCTCAAACTCTTGGGCTTAAGTGATTCTCTTGCCTAAGCCTCCCACATTGCAGGCCTACAGGTGCCTGCCACAAACCCTGCCTATTTTTAGAGACAAGGTCTCGCTCTAGCTCAGGCTGGTCTCAAACTGGAGCTCAGGCAATCCACCTGCCTCAGGCTCCATGAGTGCTAGATTATCTCCATATTTTTAACTGTTGTTCTCCAGGAAATTCCCTCAATCTGATTCTAAATGCATTAATTCATGTCTGAGCTGTATTCTTCCAACTATATAGACCAACCTATGTGTTCTTTATGTAATAATTATATTCTTAATATTTTCCACTGATTCCTTGTGTGATTTCTTTTTCTTATATCATATCATCTCCCTATCCTCTTTATGTATTCATCATGTTATTTTAAATTCTCATTCATTTGCTTTAATGTTTATGTCTCTGATGTTGTTCTCTATCTTCTTTTATTTCTTTCTACTTTTTAGATACCTGGTTATTTTGGCCGAGGAAGTCATGTTTCCCTGAGTGTAGGCAACTCTGTCTATCTCATGATATGTATCTAAGAATGGCCAAAGATTCTACCTTGTATTAATTTTGTGAAATTTAAAGTAAAGAGTACCTTTGAAGAAATGCTTTGAGAGAAGACAGTCTCATTAGTTTTTCATTTTGATAAATCCTATTTATTTTCTACCAGCACAACTGAAGCAGGAAGAATAGATAGAAAAGGAAATGACTTACATGGTAATTACGATTCCTAAAGATTAGTCAAAATCTTTATTTCATGAATTTTCCAAAGAAAATCTGGTGTAATAAAGAATATTCTATAATTAAAAAAATCCAACCCCTGGAGTTCATTGAACATCCATCAACAGCATTTGTGACTCCAGAGACACTCGATTGCATTATGGTTCACATAAGCATATTATAGTATAAAAAGTCAATTTTGATTTTAGGAAAAAAGAGTGTTTCTTACTTTTTATGTGGAAGCTGAGTTGCACAACTATTAGATCGTATTAAAAAGTATCACGAACCATGCCAGAGGTAATAGTTCTTCAGTGACTTTACAGACTTGACGAGTAAATCCTCAGCTACACAGAAATACAAAGTCACTGTATGTATGAGATGTGGGAAGAGGTATTTATATGTTCATTCATTCACTCAATGATTCACTAAACACTTATGATTTTCTTGCTCTATTTTGGGACTGAAGACACTATGAAGAAGGAAATGAGATTCCTGCCTTCAAGGAACACATGTTTTCCTCAAGGAGATAAAGGGAAACTATTACCAAGACCACGTGGCAAGCACTTTAATAGGAGCACACACCTGAACACACACACACAATTTCTGGGACTCACTGAGGCATTACAGAAATGAGCAATGACATCCCACATACAGATAAGAGTTGAAGGGGACAACTCAACGCAATTACAGGCATCCTCTCAACTTCAACATTAATAACCAGAACTACAAGAACCTGGCAATTATGACAATGGAAAAGTCATTAGAGAGTGAAGTCCCCAACTGGAAAATTATTAATTCTCTGAGTTATGCTTGGCACAAAGGATAGTTAGAGCTTGTTTCTGATATGCACCGGAAAGCTTGAAAACACATGTAAAAGGCCAGGTCTGGTGGTTCACTCTAGTAACCCTAGCATTCCGGGAGGCCAAGGCTGGAGGATTATCTGATCTCAGGGGTTAGACACCAGCCTGAGCAATAGTGAGACTCTTTAAAAAATAGCTGGGTGTTGTGGTGGGTGCCTGTAATCCCAGCTACTCAAGAGGGTGAGGCAAGAGGATCACTTGAGCCTAGGAATTTTAAGTTGCCGTGAGCTATGCCATAGCACTCTACCAAGGGCAATAAAATGAGACTATTTAAAAAAAACACAAAACACATGTAAACATTCAACTCAGATAGATGTTAAATTTTTAACATTAAACTGAGAGTCTGTGGAAATACAACAACATGTTTAAATATGAATAGACAAATTTAGCTAAAGGAAGCTAAATTGCAGGAAAAAAGAAAAATATAAAAATTATATATGCCTTCTGGTGACTTTGGAAGAGCTAAAAATACAGAGGCCTTACATGTTAAATCTATTAAGAGTAGAGTATAAATGATTAAGTGAGGTGAAGGCTATGTTAACCAGTTTGATGTAAGCATTCCAAACTGTATATAAAATCAGCACATTGTACCACATAAATGCATTAATATATACAGTTATGATTTAAGAAAAGAAATTAAAAAATAGAAAAAAGAAATAAATTGTCATATATGGAACATACAAGTAAACTATCTTTCGCGAGGCAAGACGGCTCCATTAATAGAAGTCACACTTCTGCAGAAGCTGTGAGAAACGAGGTCAGGTAAAGGAAGCCAAGTTAATTCTTAGGATAAACAGGCAGTTTCAGAAATAATACTGTGTAATAATCTTTCCTTCTCTACTTACAGAGTTTCATATTGAACCAAACAACCGACAGTTTTATGAGGAAGTTCTTTCCTAGTTCCAGTCTGATTTCTTCATGAGATCAGAGAAGACTTTGGAAATAAAGAGAAATTAGCTCAAGAAATAATATAATTGTGTAGGAAGTTATGAAACCCTCAATTATCAGTTGGTTGATACCTTTTGTCTGATTAGAAGCCTGATGGCGGGCAGTGTCATAGGTTGTTTCTGCAGTTTAACGATGTCAGGGTAACAGCTCTGCAACTCTTCTGTTTCTGATTGTTTTATTTCATGGTAGCCAGAAGGCTTTCTCATCTCCAAGTATAAATACCTTCAAGCCATGTCCAAAGGCAGAAAGCCCATGTGTAGTCAGGACAATGAAACTATGTCTTTGGTTAGTTCCAATTTAATAGCAAATATATGTGGTATTTGATTTTCCATTTTTTAAATATTTCACATACAGTAATGGTCTCTAGTTCTATCCAAATTTTTGCAAAAGACATTCATTCATCCTTTTTCATGGGTGAGTAGTACTCCATGAGTAGTACCACATTTTGTTAATTGACTCATGGACTGATGGGGACTTGGGTTGATTCCACATCTTTGTAATTGTAAATTGTGCTGCAATATTATTTGAGTGCAGGTGTCTTTTTGATAAAAAGACTTCTTTTCCTTTGGGTAGATACCTAGTAATAGGATTGGTAGATCAAGTGGTAGGTCTACTTTTAGTTCTCTGGTCAATCTCCATATTGTATTCCATAGACATTATATTAATTTACAGTCCCACTAATAGTTTCTTTCTTTCTGCATCCATGCCAGTACCTACTGTTTTTGAACTTTTTAATAAAAACCATTCGGACTAAGGTAAAAGGGCAAAAACTCATTGTGTTTTTAATTTGCATTTCCCTGATGATGTGCATGTGCACAGACAGAAATGAAACTCAGGAAGATTCAAGCCGGCGAAGGGGGAAAGAAGGGTTTGGTGACAAACCACCTAATAGATACAATGAACACAATTTGGGTGATGGGCACACTTGCAGCCATGACTTGAGCATTACAAAACCAATCCATGTCATCAGAAGCATTTGTACTGCCTTAGTAGTTTGAAATAAAAAATACATACATACATACATACATAAATAACACAGAACCCCTCCCCCCCCAAAAAAGCATATGTCTTTACTTTCATTGAGAAGAAAAATGGTGCTTTCCTGGTTTCTGGACTTCTTGATCAGAATGGCTCTCCTGATCACCCCCAATTGCAGGAAAAACGGGCAAAGTGAGCATCTCACATTTTCAAGTTCCTGAGTGAGAAATGTCAAGAGGAAAAAAAGTGATGGAGGATAATTTTGGGGAAACAATCTTAAGCGTCTGTCTCAGGGGAAGAGGGTAGAAAGCATGATAGCTCTTGTCACCGATCAACACAAGAGTTAGTGAAAAAAAAAATCTTTTATTTAATAAGCATGCACTAGGCATTCTGGTAAAAGGTAGAGATGCAATCAAGAGTAGAGATAAACATAATGCTTTGGGGCCTGAGACAAACACGGTCAGTTAAGGCACCAAAAAAGGGGCAAGGAAACTGGATCATAGGAGGAGTACACTAGAGACGTGTGACGCGGTCTACCAGGATGGACCTATGGCCTTTCCTCTTTCCTGACTGTGTTCCAATCAGTCCCTTGAAACTGTCAAACTTGCTTCTCCCCTGGAGCCTAATGCTTTAGTTGCCCTCCCTGACTAGTACTTTGCTCCCAGAACTCTTCAAAGCTAGCTGCTTTTTGTTGTCAGTTCTCAGCTCAAATAGCTACTCAAAGAAGTTTTGCTGGCACCAGATCTGAGCTAATGGCCCTGCCTTCACCGCCCTCTATTTACTAGTGTTATTTACTTCATGATACCTATTACTCTGTGAAATGACCTTATTCTTAGTAATTTGTTTATTAATTGTCTGTATTCTTTATTATAAGTTTTGTCTTAAAAAGAACAGATTTTGGTGTGTGTCTTATTTATCACAGTAACTACATCACAGAGAACAGCATGAGCTAGAAAATTGGACTAGATTAAGAACATAGGCAATAATTACGAATTTTTGCCTTTTTCCTAAAACAAACAGGAGACGTGAATTTTTTTATATCCAGGGGGGTGATATGATTTGCTTTGCACAGTTCCTGCACCGCATAGGAGTACTAACTTAAAAAATCTTATTGTTATAGACACTATAAATCTCCATATACGTATACATACACCTTTAAATAGGAGATTTCTAGTAATTTTCACTAAAGTATGATAATGATGATAATAACAAAAAGGAGGCCCAGTCTGAGCCTGAAATCATAGTGGTTAGATTATAACACAGTTTTATTCTAACATCTAAAATGGCAGCACCAAAAAAAAAAAAAAA